>VZTL01050590.1:0-41501 GCA_013400535.1 Scopus umbretta | reverse complement strand
TTTTTTTTTTTTTCCTTAGCTGGAGGGTAGTTTAGGTGGGGATGAGGAGATATTCATGCCACAATGAAAGTAAATGCGTGTGGGAGGTATCGATCAAGTCCACGTCTGCATCTTCCTGCCAGCTGGCTTGTGCCAAGAAGAGTTTACAGCCCTGGGAGAAGGAGAGGGGAAGCATGGGGCTGTGAATTAAGGTGGGAGTTGGTTTAAATGGAACGTGTGACTTGATAAATGACACTTTGTGTCTGGTAGATGCTGCAGTAAGGAAGGTCGAGTCCAGCTGAGTAATCTCCAGTAAATTTTTATTTTGTCTGTGTTAAACATGGATGTTGTCTGTCGCAACAGCTGCTGGTAATGTACGTCAGGATGAATTTCTGGACTGGCAGATTCCTTTGGAAGCTTCATGAGACTCATATGGGGCTTTTTTAACACTACGAAGCACCAAACCAGCCAAGCAGCTTTTCTTGATAAGAAATATGCTTTTAATCTTGGAGTTTGAATGAAAATTATGAACAGGATAAAAAGCCCTAACTTCATCCACAGTAAATGGTACCTGTACTTGTGCTTCTACCAAAAAAATTGCTTCCCTTTTTCTGTTTGAAACTGCCTGAAAAAAGATTCAAGTTCATTGAAATGCTTAGTTGACTTGAACATCTTAAAAGAAGAGACTTAGGGTTTAGCAGTCAGTCAAGAGAGCAACATGTCTTTTCCAGAAAAGGAAGAATTGTTGTAGTTCTTCAGATAGTTCAGCTTTTAATCTTTTTAATTCTGCTCTGCAGTCAGTCGTGGTGGAGGTCACAAAATAATAATACTACTACTAATAAAAATCACACATTGACAGATGCCTATTGTATAAATACAGCTGTTATGAGCTCTGTTATATATCAGATCATCAACTTCATGTGTGCATTAACTGTAATTTTTTTTATAATCACTTGCAAGGAGCTGGACTGACAGGGGATAACACCAGCAAAAGATGGGGAGATAAAATGGCGGGGGCACGGAGCTGCGTTATGCTGGGGGCACCTGCTTGGTCAGCCTGGGAGATGTTTTTCTACGTAACTGCGTGCGGCTTATTTAGCTCAGTTCAGTGGCAAGTGTCATCACAGGGGAGAAACAAAGTGCCAGTTTAAAGTTCTGCGTATGAAGAAAAAAGTGCAGGAAAATGCCGATGCCAAATGTGTGAAGTTTGTGACAATAAAACAATTGGAAGTATCTGACCGCATATAACACATTCTTGTTCAAGAAAAAAGTATCCCTTTAAATCTTCTGATAAACTTGATAACATATTGCAGTTAAATGTGTACATTTTGTTGTCATAAGTTTAAAGAAAGCCTGATTTTATGCATTTCAAATCAGATTTCTCTTTCTGTCGTTTGTGCTGAGTCAGAAATGAAAGGGGAAATATAATAAATAGAAAATGCTTTTTTTTCCCCGCCAAAAAATTTTAAACCTTCCAGTCTAGATAGCTTCTATTCTGAATAACTTCAGTGACTATTTAAAATAAAAGTTAGAAGGTGCAGAGCACTCCTGTTAAGGGAATGTTTCAAATTAGCACTGGAAAATGAGCTTTGCTTTAATTTTTTTAGAAGGATAACAAATTATTATTGAAAAATGAGATCGGAAGTGAAGATTTCAGTTGAAGGGTTTGCTTGCGGACTTCTACAATGGTCAAAAGGTTTTTGGTTTTGTGTTTTATAAATAATGTGAATTAAATGCCACTACTTAGCCTGGGGGTACATCCTCAGCTCCACCAGGGAACAAAGCTATAAATTTCCGATTATAACATGCATATAACCCTTTGTAGCTATAAACTCTAGTTTTACAGCAGCATGAATCTCCCTTCTGTACAACATTCAAATGAATTTTTTTAAAGAACACTGTGATATTAATCCACTTTGCTGTGGGGGTTCCTCTTCGGGCAGCCTGCAGGCAGCACTCTTCAGTGGCTCTTCTGGGGTCTCCCACATTGGCGTGAGGCGTAGGGAGGTAATAAGTTATTTGTCTTGGAGGCTTGCACCACCGAGGTCGCTTTTTCCTGCTATTGCAGGGTGGATGTGCTCTTGTAGACATGGGCTGACTAATATCCTATATATGATTATTTTTATTTATTGAACAGATAGAGTTAGCTGCCGTGACTCTCCCAGGACTTCAGAGAGTAGTGATGGAAAGACTGGGGGCATTTGGTACAGCCAGGGCCTGATTCTGCAGTGCTGTTGTGCAGTCTTTTAAGCCTGTTCAGAGCAAGTGCCTAACACTGAATAACTGTTCTGTGCTGCGGGGTGTAGGGCTTAATATCCAATTTATCCTTGCTTTGTGCAGCTATGAATGGAAGTGCAAGGTGATGGAAAATAGACCTCTCCATTAATATGAATGGCACGCAGTTAAGGTTTATTAATATAAAAATGAGATGCTTCTCATGTAGGAAATGTCTTCCGCTTGTGGGTTTCAGAAAGCTGAGATCAACTGCAGATCAAAAATAAAGACAAAAGTGTTTTTTGAATAAAGCATGTGCTGCATGTGTGTGCCTTCTTTGTGTTCCTTGAAAATAATAGTATAATATAGAGGAATGGGGGTAGGCTCTTGGTTTCGTGGTACCAGGTAAAAGAAGCTTAGATGTAAGATTAAGTTTATTCTCCCGAGGATGTAGTGACTTCTTGTCTCTTAATCAGTAAAGAGTGGTTTGTTTTGTTTTTTTTTTTTTTTGTGGACTGAGGCACACATTTTAATATGTAATAATAATTCTTCTTTATGTCAGTGGTTCTCAAAGAGAAGATTTCTAACTGTCATTTTTTCAGTCTGAGAAAATGAACTCTCCTTCTATAAGGAAACACAACACTGTTAGCATAGCTGAGAGTTGATATGTACTAGAATTACCACATATATTTTTGTTCTGTAGCAACTTGAAACTTGTTCTGAATACTAACTAACACCTAGAGAAAGCTGGAGAACTCACGTTAGTTGTATACCTCAGTATAAGGGGTTTGACGTAGTACATACAATCAATACAGGTTGCATATAGGTGGTTTTCTTTAGTTCCTTTTTCACTTTTGCCTCTGAAAAGAAGTCCTGTGGAGCTGTAACATCCTTGTACAACTCTCAGCTCTATGAAAACTGCTGTAATGAGCAAGTGCTGAGAGTTGCCTGTGAACATCTCTTTAAAAACCCAGACGGCTCTGCTTAAACTATACCCCTACCCTACTGTAAGCAGAGGTGAATTACACCTCAGCTGGAAAACTATGGCCCCGCTGCAGAGCTCTTCTACCTCTCTATGAGCTGTTGCTTTTCACGGATTTTCACGTTTCAGGAGTGCTGTTGAGGGTATTTGCACATCAGAAATGAGCCGTGGCTTTGCCTGCGGAAGGGTAAATGCTGTTGCTCTTACTTGCTGCATCTGTGTTTCAATGAAGAAAGCAGCACCTGCCACAAGTCACCACTGAAGGGCTGTTCATAATATGAAAGACAAGGTCATAAACATAAAGTTTATACAACAGCTGCCTGTACATTGCCCTGTAATGGATGCAGAAGGAGATAAACATGGGGATGGGGAAGGGCTGGAGGGTGGCAGGGCTGGCGCTGGGTCCAGGCACTCTTCTCCTACAGCTTGGACCTGTTGTTGATCTCCCCCAGGCAGCATCTTTCACTTCTCCCCGTGCTTGGAGCTGGGCAGGGGTTTAGGTCCCCACAGCCCCTGCGTCTGGGAGCACCAAGTGGCACTTGAGGGGCACCCTCTTGGCTTCTCCGGGCGCCACCCGCTGAGAGCAGCCACGTCCCTGTTTGAGAAATACCGAAGCAGTGGTGAGGCAGACTTTTCTGCATCAAGCCCTGTGCCTTAACATTTAACCCGATGCAACTGAAGCATGAAGCTGGTGCCTTTGCTTACCCTGAGATGATTTATCTGCCTGAGATGGGTATTTCACAGCTCGCTCCGCAGTGGGCTGCAAGTACACTAAATTTATCATCCGGTTTCCTCCTCTTCAGCTCTTTTAAGTGTATGTACGTGTCTGTCCTTTTTCTTGGTACGCTTGCTGGTCAGAAATTGTTCTTTTTCCCTTTGTGTGAATTGGATACCGTATGCTAGCAGTCCAGGGCCCAGCGGTGAAGTCCTGGTCCTCCTCAGTTGTCTGTACGTGTTTAAGATTGGCCTTTGGCCCTGGGTTGGAGCCTGCAGGGTGCTCTTTCTAAACATTCAGGCACAGGCGGTGTTTGTGGCAAAAAAAGATTTGGAAACAACTGATCATGAGAAAGCACAGAGGAATTGTGGACAAATTAATAAACCAAAAGAGACAATTCTTTGGGTTGCGGGGCTTTTGAGCATTAATTGGAGAGTCTGGGCTGTCCACAATGACTTTTTGCAGCCCGTGGGTTTTTTTCTTTCCTTGAAGGTGTGAGTGTCTGCTGGCTGTTGCATTCTGCTTCAGGGGTCTTTCCTCTCCACCCTGTGTCCGGGCTGGTGAGGGGCGCGTGCTTTCATCTGCACTGCGTCACGGGAGGGGAGCTGGCGTCAGCCTTCTGTGGAGATCAGGGTCGTTACAAGAGCTGCCCTGTTCCACATTTTCTGTTTCAGTGATCTTCCTGGATGGCAGCTGTTCATCCGCGAACGCTGACTTAAGTAGGTGGTTAACATTTAATAACACAGTTAAAGGAGCTGTATGCCAGAGCCTTGGCAGGAGACGTTGGATTTCTCATGGATTCATTCACCAGGACAGCAATTTAACAATTGCCCAGCATTTATAAATTTCACACGTCGTCGTGCCTTCCATCTTTCTGGATGCATTTGAAGAGCCTTGTTTCGGAAATAATGTCTTGTAATGTATCATCTATTTTGCCTTTTTAAATTCCCAGCATCAAAAATTCCTTTTTCCTCTGCTAGGTCACTTCCTCATTCCTTCCCTCTCCTCACCCCTATCGAAACCTTGGTCAGGTTCCCCATTTGCATTTTCTCTTTAGGGCGGGGGTTGCGATGTCTAGTTAATTGCTAAGAGAAATGATAGAAATCAAGTTTTGCCAGTGGAAAAAGCCTATAGTGCGTTAAAAGTTGAGACCTGTGGACGGTGCAAAGTAATGTAGCTGCAGGAAGGCGGCCGCTTACACCACCTGGGCACCTGCCTCGAATGTAGTTTCTCACTGGGCTGAAACCGGCAACAAACCCTTGTGGTGCTGCAGGGTGTGTGCCTAACCTGGGCCTGTTCTTGGTTTGGGAGTGCAAGTGCCACCTTTTGGAGTTGGAAGCGGGGTGTCCCACAGCTGATGAAAATGTTGGGAGAAAATAAAATAGCTATTTCCGTAGTGGGTTGTGTGAGAAAAGCAGAAATAGAAAGTGGCGCTCGTCCAACCTGTAGTTTCATGATGTTCTGCGGTGCGTGTGAAAGCATAAGCCAGCGCTGTTCTTTGTGGAGCAGTGACGTACGACTGCAGTTCAGGTGAGCAGCAGTTTTGTTCGGTAGGGCTAGCGGGGCAGGTTTGTGTGATCACAGACGTCCATGAGACTTGGCCCCTTTACCTCTGAGGGGCTTTCAGTTGTGCCAGGCAGCGGCAGATCTGCGTGCCGCAGGCAGAAGAGGCAGGAGGGCGTTCGGGTTGGAGGTCGTAGCCTGCTTTTCCAGAGGGGATTTGATTGTATCTTTCTGTGTCAAACGTGACTTTAGTTTTGAACAATCAGCCCTTGCTTTGCTTTTCTTCTTTCTTGCGTGAGTCCTAAGTGACAGCTCACTCGAAAACTGATTTTCCCTCTTTTCATCACAGTGATTCAGAGCTGCAGAAATCACCCGGTGGGGCACAGTTCTGGGGACACTCATCCTACTGTTTTTATGGGCTACTCAAAAATCTGTAATCGTATTTCAGGAACATAACGTTAGTATTCATCAGATGATTTTTAAAGGTCTTAACTCATCAAGAAAGTCAGTATCGCTTTAATTATCCCCAGACAACATTTTGCAGAAGTGGTGTGTGCACTCTGAAGATACGTGTACATCAGTAGCTTTAGGAGAGAGAAGATGAAGACAGGAGGCCGGAGCAAAAAAGTCAGGAGAATTTGCGGTTCCTACTTCGTGTTAGAAAAGAAACAAAAAGATTATGTATTGGAAAGAAATTTGGAAGCGCGCTGTCATGAAAGGAGCCCACTGCAGGTGGTTTAAGCTCACTTGCTTGTAGCTGAAAGAGGGAGAGGGACGTAACCTCCCGCTAGAGATAGCAGAGCAAGTCTGTTTTCAGTCTCACTTGTCTGCTAGCACCCGCCCACACGTGCCCGCTTGCCAGTCCCCCTGAGGCAGCAGGTTCTTTGCCTATGTCTTTCTCCTCGGCATATGGGGTACGGGATTGTTGTGATACTGTGACCGCAGCATACGCTGCGATGACACACGGGTACGTCCTGCACCCAGCAGATGGTAGGGTTTACTGCTGGCAGTTTCTGTGCTTGGAGAACAGATCACTTTAGCAAAAGAACTTGAGATGTTTGCTTTCTTTATTTGCTGTGGCTCAGTGGAGCAAGCAATCGCCCTGATGCGTGCATCGAGATGTTCTTTCAACATCCTAAATACACGTAGATTCTCTTTACCTATGCCTATACTCTGTATAGGCGTGGGCAAGTCCCATCGAAGGCTACTGTGATTTGGGAACTTGAACTGTTGGTTTTCTTCTAATATTTTCTCCTGGAGGGGGGCTGACAGATACCAAATCTGAAAAAGATACTGTAAACTCCGGTGTGTTTTTGGGGTGGTTTTTTTGCTGCCTGGTATCTCCCAGTTGAGAAGCAAACTTGGTTTTGACTGGTTTTTGATCTAATTTGATCTAATAGGTAACACCAGAAATGATGCAAAAAGGCAAAGAACCCTAACGCCCTTTCTGTGGGAGACCAGACTGACTTCTGATGCGATAACAGTAACCTCACGTTTTCTTCTGCTGTCTCCTGGGCGCTCGGTGGAGCTGAGCCAAGCGTGTTATTTAACTTCCGCAGGCAACTGAAGATCCACCCTAACGTTGCTTGCTGCAGGGCACCGTAGAAGATAAACATGGAATTCCTTTGCGTCGTACAAGCGCATCTTTTTCTGGCAGCTCTGGATTCTGTCAGTGCTTTTAATTTCTTTTGTAATACTAGTTATCAGAGGTTCATATTACATCTTTGGGTTGACACTAGGCATCTTCCCAAGGAATTTTGTGCTAGGATTTTTTTGGTCATTTCGAAAATAATTGGCTCTGGATGTGACTGCCAAGATCCAGTAGAACTTTGCTGTGCGTTTTTGATGATCCTCCCCAAAGAACTTTTGGATTGAATGTGAGAGGTAACTGAGGAAAGTGGATCCCCAACTCTTGTTGGCATTGACTGGAAATCGGGCATATTTTCCTCTGGTAAGGGTATAGGAAAATCCTAGTCTTAATTTGTAGATAGAAACATTGACGCTACTAGTATGTATCAGCAAGAAACTTTCTCCCTCTATAGAGAACTGTTAACCTAAAGCAAGATGGTTTTCTTTAGAAATGGTACAGAAACTGTTTGTGAGGACAGGTTGAATTTCTTCTGTCCTTCCCACGTAAACAGCTTTCTGTCTCATTGAGGTATGGTATCGGCTGACGCAAAAATGAGTCGGGACAAGTGAAGCGGCCTGCTTTCAATGGAGCTGTATGACGCAGAATGACACCGGATGCATAAAAGACAGTTTGGATGTGAGCTTTGCATCTGGGTAGCTGAATAGTCCTGTAGGCAGCAAAAAAGGGCCTTTAGTATTGAAAAGCAGGACTTGGCGCTTTCTGGTTCAGAACTACTTGGAGTGGCAAAGCCTAGAAATGTTTGTCCTACGTCCTGTTCCTTTAGGTGTGCTTTCAGGGGGACAGCTGGGAGAAACAGTGAAAGCTATGGAGAAAGGCTGCCCACGGGGGAATTTGTGGGAGTTCTGGCTGCTCCTGTGTGCCGGAGAGCTCAGTGGAGAAGCAGCTTTGCTTTACATTAGCACTAGGCTACGCTTGGCCATTTGTCAGCCCAGCATGTGTTTGAGACCTTCTTCTTCGTCCTCAAAACGTCTTGGGTGAAGAAGTTAGGAGGAACTGGTGAGTATCTGCTCAGTCTTTTGAAATAGATTACTAGTGTTTTAATCAATCCTAAACCTTAGGCAAAATTGGGCTCCTGTGTCTGGACACTGGTCCCATGTGGAATTTCTTCTGGGTTGGTTTCATGTGTTTCTTTTTCCCTTTTTTTTTTTTTTTTTTTTTTGCCTTGAATAATTAATGTCCCCGTCAGAAATGCCAGTATGAAACCCCCTCACTGTTAAGAGTTGTTGCACAGGCTTGTTAAATGAATTGACTTAAAGTTGTCCAGGATAAATCATTCTCTGAGCCTTTTCAGTAAACATAAGCTTTCCAGTTGTTGCTATTGTAATGACTGAATTTCACAAGGAGCCTAAGAAATTCCTTGGTGCTTTCAGGAAGATGTATAATAGAGGGAAAAAAATCCCAAATATGAGACTCTTGCAGGTGGGTACATTGATTTTGTATCACCGCTCAGATCTGTCAGCCCTGAAGGCGGCTGTAGGGAGCCACGTGATGCTGTGATGCTCTGAAGTTCATGATGCTAGGATGCCTGTATTTCTGCCGTGCATATTAAATAGCTTCGAGTGGGAATACATACAGCAGACTTCCATTGGAAGGCCACTGTAATTCTCCTAGTGCTGTGATTTATTGTTGAGCCGTAGATTAAGGAGACCCATTAGGATAAAATACCCGGTGCTTACTCGATTTTGTAATCATGAGAGCTGCTTCAGAATCATACAGTAATGAATGCTTAGTTACCCCGTGAGCTCAGCATCAGAAGTATCTTTATATTACCAGCTGGAATAATATGGCTAGGGGAGAGTCCTAGGCATTTTCAGACACCCTAAACTGTGTTTCTGAGGATCAGTGAGGGGAAAAAAGCTTTCCCTCCTCCCCCAAATGATAAATCCTGAACATGATTTCTTCCTCTATTAATTTGAGGAATTTTAAGGCAGATGTTTCATTACTCAAAAAATTAAGAAGTTGCATAAACTGCTTCCTATGTGCTTTATGAAGATCAAAATAAAACTTTCTGCAGGCTCAGAATTGGGAAATTTTAATTTAAATTTGATACTAAGCACAAATTTTCAGTGACGTCAGTGAGATCTGAAAGTTAGGGTCTTGCAGTGAGGTGACAGAGATGAGAAATTTTGGACCTTGCTGCTCTATATGTACCCTTTTGTTTATCTCCGTTATCAAACTAGAAATCTCATTTCTAACGGGAATGTAGTGTCCCTGAAAAATTTAAGCATTTCATTGCCTGGGAATTCATGTGTTGTCCTACGTTAATAAATTTAGTCATAGTTATGTGGAAAAAATTACTTTTGGGTGCTTAGCCAGCACGAGACCAATCTGTTCTAAGTCAAGTGTTCTTTTGGGGTTCATGGATAGTCATGTTTTCGGAGGAAAGGCAGGGTCGGTTGATTAGTTGTGAACTTGAAAACCTACGCTGATTTAGACAGACTTGTCCTTACTGACACGCTAATAGCCACTTCTGAGTTAGTGGATGCAGTAAATCCTTTCACGCATTGAGCCTGGTAGAGTGGTTTCAGGTGAAAACATGAGCAAACTTGTTAGCAATTTCTTTCTCACATTTTTTGCAGTTTTATGGATTGTTCTATATATGTAAAAAGCCTGATTTTCTTGAGCGTTTAAGGAGTTAATTTACAGTTCTGTTCTCAATATTGCAGAGTAAAGGTAACCTGCTACATTTTTATTCCAGTGGCTTTTTTTTGTTATTGTTTTAAAGAATCAGGATTTTGGAAGTGTTCCACTTTGAAAACCTAAGTTTGATTTTAAATTGGAGGCACTTAAAAATTGCATCTATTCCTTTCTAGCTCGATTTCTCAGCAAAACTGTGGGATCATCGTGCGTATGGAAGGGGAACCTAAAAATGCCTCAATCTACTGTTGTGGGGAAACCTTCCAAAATGAAAAGTGAATTATGTGCTTCCATTGAGTGACCTAGAGGAGTAATTCTTAAGTCTCTCTTCCGTTTTTTATTTAAAACAAAGATTCCCAGAATGAAACAATAAACTTAATGAAAATCTGTGTAAAATTTAATGAAATCCTTAGGATAAAGCAAAGCCTGATATGTTACTTTCAAAGACAGCTGGAGACATCATATTAGATAAAATGGAACTAAATGAGATACAGTCAAATATAAATTGAGCAGAATTTGTCCCAGAATTTAACTTTGCTTTACCTTGGCAGATAAAGTGGAATCTCTTTATGTGCTTATTAGGGACAAAGCTTGGTAAGAGACCTGAGGGAAGCTGAGGTGCAGTGTTACAGGGCAGGAGAGACTTAAATAGTCCATAAAGTGCTCCCGCCGCCCATGAGCGCTTTGTCTGTGTATTCCCTGCGCGCGACTCGTCTCTCATCACAGCTGTGTTTGCGTTAGGGAAACTCAGTGCAGTCAGACTGATTTCGCGCGGAATCTTGCATTACAGACTTTCTTTTGAGAATGTAAACATGATCAGGAACATCTTGGCTTTTCTGCTGGAAGTGACAGGCAAAGCCTTGAAAGGAATACGAAGGCATTGTGCTGGAAGCACGGTTAAATCGTGCTGTAGCGCAGGGAGCTGTGTTTTGCCTTGACAGGTTTTTAAATGGGAAGGCGATCCCACTTCCTGTAAAAGGGAAAATGCAAGTGCGGTAGTTGGAGAGTTGCAGACCTTTGTCTCTTCTACGTTTATGCTGCGTTTCGTCAAGAGCGTGTTCCGTGCTTGAACGCCGCGTCCTGGCGCAGGTCTGTGCCTTTTCTGCGTTAAGCAGAATGCTGTCGTCGTCGTCGTCCTGTTCATACTGGGCAAGTTGAAGGTGACGCTGTGGTAGGTAACGTAATGTGGAGGTTTCCTGTCAAGACCCTGTGTTTGTAGCCCTAAATGGACGTGGCCATAAGCCCTCTTATCTAACACTAGTACATCTTGCAACTGCAGAAGTTTGGGCATGACTGCACTGCAGTGTTTTGTCGTGTTTTTTTTTTAAATGCTGTAATTTTACTTCCTAAGAGGTTTTTGGATGCTCGAGTGTAATCCAGTGAAGTGATTCTATGTACGTGATGCGTGATTGACAAGGTAAAAGGACGGCATATCCATGGTGACACAGGATAGCTGAGACACATTGGCATGGCAAAAAGTAGACCTGAGTTTAAAATCATTTACCTCCGTAGTGTGGGGTTTTTTTCTGTTTGGTCCATTAATACTTTGATTCTTCTGAGCAGACTTAATGAAGACACCACTGATCCTACTGCTTCTTTTGGAAGATGATACGGCTTAACAACCCTGTGTCTGTCCTGCTTTGGTATCGTGCAACGCAGGGTTTCTCTTAGTCATTTTAGCAACAGCCTGACCCCGTAAGGTCACGGGATCCTTTCCGGTGAGTTTCAGAAGGATTTGCTGGCTGCAGAAGAGTGGTGAGACCTCTGGAACTGCTCACGCTTTGGAGAGGAGCGTGCTGGAGTTACCACAGATACTTCCGTCTCCTCTGACCTGCCCTTATTGCAGCACATAAATATCTTTTTTGGGGGAAGACCTAAGTTCGCAGGGGTGTAAGAGTGTCAATTCTCCTTCTTGCTTCCGGCAGAGAAATACCTGCAAGATCAGAGGCAAGCCTCTTGAAATCCCTAGGAAAAGGTGTCATCCATAACATTTTGCATCCTAGGAGGGGGCTGTGCAGTTAAGCTGCTTTTCCTGCTATGATAGCATCCTGTGTGTTGTCCAGTTATCCACTCGGCATGGCATTTCTGTCAGTAGCAGTCGGATAGAGGTACCTGGTGTATCATGCTGTACGTGCCTGTCCAGGCTGTCAGAAACATTGATGTGTAATACGAAGCCCTCTCATCGGCATTTTTTTTTATTACTATTGTGATGTTGATGTCCCTAATAAAAATAGGAAGTATTAATATCAAGAATAAATTAGGAACTATTCTTTCTAAGCAGAGTAAGCTTCCACTGCTTACCAGCAAGGTATCAGCAAGCAGTGCTCGATGCTTTTGAGCGAGTGGCTTTGTTAAGAATACGCAAGATGCAGGCAGCTCTGATTTAGAAAGCGGACTCAGCCTAGCTGTTGTTAGGCTTGTTTCATTTTAGAAGCTTAACAATTCTTTGATAGGTGAAGTGTGGTTTATTAGGCCCTTCTCAAAGATTAAAGCCTAGCACAGGGGACCACAGCAGTTTGTTAATACATGAACATTTCCCTCCTAGTCTTGTGTGCGAATGCGTATTTTTGTTTTGCAGGTACTGGCCAGGGGGCTGATCTGACCTTCAAGGTTGTATCTTTTGCTCAGCGTCCTGTTTGCACAGATGCTGCCTTTAGCCCCTGCAAAGAGCTGATGAATCCACAGGTTCAGACTGAGGCGATGATAATTTCTCATATGGCAGCTTCAATAAGTAACCTCCTTGTTAAAAGCAGCGGTAGCGCTGTCTATGCGAGAGCTGCAATGAGGTCTCTATACTTAATATTTTCAGTGCATTCTGTATGATGCCAGCATGTTTTTAACCTTACTGAAGTCATTTCATGCTTCTGTAATTCATTGGCTTTTTAGTGTATTTATAGAAGCTGTTTTTTCAAGCGCTGCAGTAGAAATGATGAGAGCATCTGGTTAAATCCATCACATCTTGTAGAACAACCTCTTAACGGTTATTCTCAGTTAGATGAAATAGGAAAAAATAACCTTGGTAATTGAGCCTTTCCCCCTTTAGATGGTTACACCCATATTTCAAAGGCTTTAGATATTTAATATCATCAGAGTGCCGTAAGTGTCAACACTGTGCTTTTCTGTGATGGAAACTGCGTAAGTTAGCTATGAGAGCTGTAAAAACAGAGACACGTTTCAGCTTACACTTCGTTCCAGGGAGCTCTGCTACTAACCTCTTGTTTTACTCTAGCATAATAAAGAATGCATCTGGGAGCTTTAATTTTTCTAAAGAAAGTTTTCTTTCTGTTCTGGCGTTGTCTAGTTCCTGTGGCGTTCCAGACCAGTCTGTGCAACCAAATCCACAAGTGGACTGAATCCGGCACCTCATTCCAAATGCACGACGGAATTATAGAAAGGGATACCAGGGCTGTGTAGGAAGACAGTGACTTACCTGGGTTTAGGTTAAAGCCATCTAAGGGCCCTATACTAAGCTGAGAGTTGGGTGTGGATTTCGTTCCCTCCTGGCTGCATTATGTCCCTGCCCTCTCCTGCCGCAGCTAAGAACGGGCTGATGCAGATGCTGGCTTCACGCTGCAGAACTCGCTTCCTCCCAAGGAAATCCCCGAGTTGAATGGTGGCTGGTTCACCGGGAACGTGGCCTTTCCCGTTATCCCTGATCGGGAGTTCCCAAATACTCATGTTGCAGGTTGGCTGTTTTTTTATGGCCATTGGAGCGACCGATATTGGGACTGCATCCCAGAGGACGTCAGAGGGAGAACAGGCCTTTCCTCTAACGTTGCTACAGCTGCGGCAGGAAGCCTTTGGTGGGGTAGTGCTACCTTTGTAAGGGTGTAATTTGTAAGGATCTAATTTGTGTAATCCCCGTAAGGATACGACTCATCTGGTGCAGGTTTGGGTGCCAAGACAACTTTGTACGATTGTGTGCAGGGGATGCTTTCTGGTATTTGCTCTCCCAGAAGTATTGAAGTGGACTATTTTTGTTACAGGCTTCCTCCGACCCTTGACTGCAAGATAGCGTGGAAGCAGGAAAGCTATGATTTGTTGACAGTCATGTTTGGAAACCTCCCTGAGGTGGTATTGACAGCAGCGTCTATCTGGAGTGACAGCGCGGGGTTGTGCGAGGATTGTTGGGCAGGTCAGAAAAACGGAAAATATCTGCCCCATGCTGGCATGGAGAGTTGATCTTTTCCTTAATCTTTCAGTCTCTGGAAAGTGATGCCAGAGCGATTCAGATGGTGATTGTAGACTTGCCAGTTTGCAGTGTTGCAGAGAAACTGGAGGTGAGGCCCAAGTCACTTACGGAAATGTGATCCGTGTATTTCTATTTGGGGAGCCCACATTCCCATACCCTTCGGCTTTAGAGGGCTGGGTCCTCAGCTACTGTAAATGGTTTTAGCTGCTTTGATGTCACTGGAGCTGGGCATTTCACCAGCTCAGCATCTGACTCTAACGCTGGCAGTCAGCCTTCAAGCCACTGAACTTACTGAGTACTTGAAGCAAGGCCGCAAAATGGCAACTGGTTTACCAGGTGGTGTTTTCCAAAGAGAGCGTGGGTTTGCCTTTTAACGTTAAACTTGCAAGAGATTTGCAGTAAGCCCAACCGGTACTCTGCCCCTTGTTCTTACCTCATCTTGGCCCTACATGTGAAGTTTTGGCTCCTTTGAGCCAAACCCAGAGGTACGCGTATAAAGAGATGATTTAGCATTGGATACGAGTCAGTGGTTGTAGAGGAGGCTGGCTTTGGGGAATGTGTTACAGCAGATGTGCCGATGGTGGAATTGAGATTCCTTCACTTGGCCATCTTCAGACACCCTAACCCTCTGCCACCCCTGCTGGGAATGGCAGGTCCCTGTGTTACTCTTGTGCTTCTTAACCATTTCTGTGGGTGGCTTTGAAGTGAGGTGTGGTGATAACTGTTTAGGATTCTTGGGTTTTTCCCCAAATCAATTAACAAGTATACTTGCAGGACACAATCTTACTTGGAGGCTACCAGACTGACCAGGCTGTGAGATCCACCCTAGCCTGTAGCTGGTGGGAGGGATGAGAGAAGTTACTCGTTAATTTGTCCCTTCCCTCTCTGTGCTGTTTGCTGTCCCTGTGCATATGAAGATACCAGCTCTGAAGCTTGACAGGTAGGTTTGGACTAACTCCTTATTTTCTTAAACAAGTCAGTGCTGTGTTTCTTCTGTGTGTCATGAAGACGACCCTCTCTTGGGGTTATTCTTCATTGTGCCGGCTTCCAAGTACAAATGTGGGTTTTAATAGACTAATGAGCAAAGCATAAAGCTCACATCCTCTGGGCTTTTGTAGGCATTGCACGGTATTCGGGGCGTCTGAAAGCTTGAGGTTAAGCCAGATGCAGCAACATCCACACTTGTGTTAGATGAGGGGCGTTGGGGATTGCGTGTAGATGGAGAGTTGTGGGCTGGACTCCTTAGAGAGATGCTTTCGTGTTACCCCTCTGCCTTTTTTAGTATCATCCGTGAGCTACTGGTGCGTGTTGAGATCCGAGTTATTCCATACCCTGCATTAGCACTGGAGCTGATGGTGTGTGCTGGACCGTGTGCTCTGGCATCCAGAGGTTGTAGTCCAGGCTGGAGTAGGGTAGCCCTTGAAACAAAGGTGTTGGGTGGTTTGATAGGCCCTCCATTCACCCACTCCGAGGGCCTGGGCGTGGGTACAGTCCGTGTCCTGCTGGGGTTCTTGTGACTGTGTGAATTTGACAGAAAAGCCTATATTTTGTGCTATGTGCACATTTTGCAGTAGTTTCAGTGGGGTTACACTTACTCTAATCAAACATGATTATCCTGCCTTCCCGGGCACTTGGAGTGTTGGCAATCCATCCGTGCTTCTGGCTTCCCTGGGAACAGCTTCTGGCTCTGCTTTGTGTTCGTGTCTCTGTTTCCTGGCAAGGCAGCTGCTGTGACTGCTGAGAAGTCAAATGAGGTCTTCTACTGTGGTTTATTTTTTAAATGGCACAGTCAGTTTGGTCGCTAGGAAAGTGATGATCCCCCTGTGTCTGAAGGAATTGGGAGGCGGTATTTTAAGATTCCAAAGAAAGCTGCATTTCTGTCTCCCCTCCCCTTCATTTTCCCTTTCTCTTAATCATCATTTTACAGAGACTTCCAGAGGATTTTCCAATGAGCTTTTGGCCTCCTTGTGTTCCAGTTGCTGGTTTATTGACTGCGTTGTCCATATGGTGACCTTGAAATGAAAGCAATGCAGTGTCACTGGCGTGCTGGAGTCTTTTGCTATCCTTAACACAGAGGAGAAAGTAAAAATTTATCAGTGACAGTTTTTTTTTTTTAATGGGGAAATTCCTGGGATCCTTCCCTTGACCTATTGCCTTTCTCCTAGTGTTTCCCTGGGATTTCTAATACGAGCATGTATACGAATAATTAAAATTTCCTGCAGGCATCATGCTTTTTTGCATGGTACTTTTAAAGAGCTGCACTTATGGGAGCCTGTTTGCAATTTTATCAGATTTTGTTACAAACTTAGGGAAGGAAAAAGCATCTCTACTGTCACCCATGGACTTCACACACTCATCGGAGGCCAGAGTTTTAGTCCTGTAGGAGAAGATAGATCAACAAAAGGGCATTGTAGCAGTACTTGTTCCGAATTCCTCTAAGAAGGTACCTGTGTTAGGAAGAGTTCATTTGCAGAGTGACAGGTATTTTCTGTGCATCGATGCTGAAATGCCACGTCAGTGAGCTGATTTGCAATTGTCTTTCAAACATTCATTACACGATTGAAAAAACCACCATTAAGCTGAATTGCCCGCCAGCCAAAACCGTGCAGCGTGGTTGTTGTCAGAAGGTGCTAGCACACCTGGGAATTCAAAATCACCAAAGCTGATTTTTATTCCCAGAACCCTTTGTTGCAGTGCAGAGTCAATAATTCTGAGGTAAGCCCTGTCAGAGGGAAGGAGACACGATAGTCAGCTTCGGGTAAGCTTTTTGACAGGATGTCTCCTACAAAAACTGCTGCTGTCTCCGGAATCCCTCAAACGGTTAGCAGGGGACCCTGAACGTCCTGAAGAACAAATGCGTAGGTGCTGTATCTAATCCAGCTTTTATTTGGTAGTTCTGGGGAGTATTTTGACTGCATAAAGCTGCTCTGCAGCACCTCATTGATGAAACTGCCCTCTGTGCAGAAGGTGAACCTGAGGCCTGTGTGTCACTTAGGTCCTGAACCCCATTCTGCAGATGTGAAGGTTTCTCATCCTCCGGGCTCCCGGTGTGGCTCCCGGCTGAGTGGGTCTGCTGTGAACAAAAGCCAGGGCTCAGGGATATCCACAACAGCTGACTCGCGTACGGGTGAGCAGGTACCCCCAACCTTTGAAGTGTTAAAAGCAGGTATGGCGTGTCAGGTGCTGGGTTTTTGAGAAAGGTCTGTGTACCCTTTAAAAAAAAAAACAACTTGGAAAACTCCTCAAAAAGGTGGTTGATTATATTTTTGTGCCCTCAGGTTTACTCGAGATTTGTTTTCTACCAGATGTTTTGCTGAGCTTGTTTTGTGTACACAAAATGGGAAACGTGATTGTTGGTAAACGCGGTATGTTGGGTAGTCCCTTGGAATAACATTAAAAAAACACAAACAAAAACAAAGCCTACAGAATTTATCAGTCCAAACACAAACAAAAGAGGTGCATAAAGGATTTTGTTTGTTGTCAAAACGGTTTTTATTTGAAAGTTTTTGGTTCAATGTTTAGACCAGCTCTGGTAAACATGTCACCTTTGCTGAGTGATGAAGGTACTCGGGAGAGAAGCAAACACTTCTGCTGTCGCCTTGGCTCTGTCCCTGACACCCCTCCAGTAGCCGAGCAAAGTCCCTGCTTCTCTCCCAGCTGAGCTGGCCTTCTTTCAGTTTTACGGTATCTCTCTTTTACGGGCTCAGGGGGCCCTACGCCCGTTTGTAACACGTGTGAGAGTTATTACTAAAAGTTGCTGAGGGCAGCATTGGGAGCAGAGATGCTCAATTTTGTTATTCTCACTTTGAAAGTTTTATCAGAGCTGAGGTCTTCTTGCACATTTCTTCTTACTTCTGTCTTACGTTTCCTCAGACTGGGAAACATGGGGTTTTTTTTCCCTCTTTGAATCTTTTTTTTTTTTTTTTTGCTCCTGTGCCTCTGCGACTGCAAAGACCGAGGTCCCGATCCAGCAAAGCCCCTTACTCAGATGTTTGTTAGTGTTTCAGCGTCTTGCAGTGGTTTCAGAGGGCAGTAATTGTCCCTTTCCAGTGGGTGTAGAGAGAGGCTTGCTCCTCTGTTTAGAAATGACAGTGTAAATGAAAGCACCTTGTCTCCGAGCCTTCACGTGTCATTCGCATTAAGCATTTATCCAGCGTGCGATCATTTGCCAGCCCCAAGGAGAGGAAATCTAATTTGTTCAAGCGAACAAACTATGGAGAGGTTCAGAAGCTTAGGGGTTGCTCCTCATTGTCTCAACCAAATTTGTGAACTAGAAAGGCAAAGCTGGATTTGCTTTGGAAAGCAGTGATTTATTGTGTGGAGTCAATAAACATGTTTGCACATGATTCCTTTGAGCACGTGTAAGAGTTAAACTTAGGAACCTACCACAAAAGCATTTATTTCTTCTTATCTTGCACCAGAGGCCAGGACCAGCTGCACGTTTTTGTTCCTGTTACCAAAGAACTGGCTGCTGGCAGAGATGAATTAGAGGAGGAATGTTTGGGGTCTTCAGGCATTCGACATTTGACCTGTTTCCTACCTGGTCACACTTCCTTTTTCTGAAAGAACAAACTCCTCCAGCTTTTTTCCTTTATTTGGTCCCCAGTGAAAGAAGGTTAACACGTTCAGGGACACTTCTCATTTTAGTTTCTTTTGTTGTTTGAGGAGTTCAAGTGTGCTGCTAAAGAAAAGTGTCTGTGAACGTGGTCTTGATAAATTTGGCCGTAAGATAGAGGAGAGGGCAGATTTGAGAAATGGAGTTTTTGTGTGCTTTCTTGTTTAAGGTGTCTTCGGAATACCTGTTTAAGAAACCAGGCTGACATAAAATTAGCATGGTTTCTGATGGACAGATTAAAATCTAGTGGAATGGTCTAACCGTGGGACCGTTCAGCTCATCTGGCTCGTGAGCCCCGCAGAGCTTAGTTGTTTAACTTGTGAGCTTTGAACATTTTGTTGGTGACTTGGAAGATGCCTGCTTGATAGGCACTTTAGAAGGCACAGCAGGATGGCTTCACCCAGGCGGAAGGGTGTGCTTCAGCACGGCCGGAGGCAGGGTAATGCATTTAGGAGCAGCCAGCGGGGACCCTGCTGATGCGGTGGGTGTCCGAGCAGGGCTGGAGTGCCTCTGAAAAACACTTGAGCGCTCCTGGTGCATTAACACCGGAGTGGTAAGGGGTGATGCAATTCCTCTGTGAACATTAGGGACTTACAGTTCAGGAGGAATGGCACTGTATTAACTGGGTGTTTGGCATTGCTGTGACAGCTGTAGGAATGCGACTCTGATTTTTCACTGTTCAGTGACAGCGGTTGGGGTGGGGGGATATGGGAGGGATGCACAAGGCTGGGGGGGGTCTGGAGGAGAGGCGTGATTCCTCGTAACAAAAGACTTGAGCTCAGTCTAAATCATTTCTCAAAGGGAAGGTTGAGGGGTAATTTGTAGCAGGCTACAGAGGGAACAGAAATTCTCATAAATAAAACTCTTCTGTCCGTAAGAAAATGGAGTAGCTAGAAAACGAAAGCTAGATAAATTCAGCTTAGGAATTAGGTAGATTTTTACTGTGAAGATAGGCAATCATTGAAACAGTTTCCTGAGGTGTGCTATGAATTGTTCTGTATCACTAGAAGTCTTTAAGTCATGGTTGCCTTTTTTTTCCCCTAAAGTTATGCTATGCTTAAATTGCAGCTTTTGGACCAGAATCATTTGTTGGACTTCGGACCAGTTCATTTATTCAGTGAAGTCAACTAGCACAGGCCTCCTTGCGTTAAAAAACAGGCAAGCTCCATGTCGGTATGAAATCTGTGAAAGTACAGTAGCACACAGACAGTCTCATGAAGAAGGTGTAGTATTCATCTCACCTACTTTTTAGTGTCACTCTGAAGGGGAGGCTGAAATGCCGTAATTTGGTTTCTTTACTTCACTAATACTCCTGTGCGTAAGTTAGTAGAAGGTAGAAGCCACGCCTGTTCAGCATTAAAGGCCGTGTCTTGAGTGCACGTAACTCTTGCTGAAGAAGCTGTTTGTAAAATGTACAGAAATGGTCTGCAAACGTGGATGGTCAAACCATTTGTGTGCTGCTTGCTTTCTTGCTCTGGGAAAAGGGAAGGGAAAGAAAAAGGAAAGGAAAGAGGGAAAGGACTCCTTCCTGCCTGTTGTTGCTGGTAACATCCAGCTTGTTTACAATCTTTTCCTGGGGGTCGTGTTCTCCACTGGCTGGTGTGACTGGCCAAATGAATGCAGAGAAGTTACGATAGCATAAAACTGATGTGAGATGAGAATTATGGAGGTTATAAGCTTGTACCACATTAGAAACACAGCTTGCAGTAACAAGCTGTGCAGAATTCTAGCTCCTGGGAGGATTAATTACAGATGGTAGCTGTGACAGCTAAATCAAGTACCTATAATGTTGTGTAAACTTCATTAAACAAACACAGTAGCAGTGCTGTAATCTGTGAGAAATGGGATAGGATGACGAGGACAGAAAAGGAGAATGCTCTGTAGGAAGTTTGAAAAAAAACTTCAGTGTCTAAATCCGCTGAGGCAATTTCTTCTACCTCTTATGCTGTAATGGTAGAATTTTAAACCACAAGCTTTTAAACTTCTTATCTGGTAAAGCCTTGGTAGCCTGAATTAATAACAACTTTCTGCTAATGTCTGCTGAGTTCTTCTTAGTCAGCAAGTCCTGTTTATCTGATATGCTAAATCCTTCCTGATACTCTGCAACCACATCTATGTGACCAATTCTTTCTTGCCTGTGGAAATCTGAGAGGAAAAAGCACAGATCAACGTCATTGTTGCTGCTATGGTTGATGATGGTGCAGGGTTTATAGGAGGCTTTGGTTCTAACTTTGGCTGCAGGTTCATGTTTTAGTCTAAAAGTTAAGCATTTCTGTATGTTGATACCGTAAGCGATATTTTCTAATTTAAAGAAAAGTCCCACAAATGCAAGTTCACCACGTACCAGGTGTCACCGGTAACGCGAGGGTGGCATTTAGCATTGCACCGAATCGTAGGTAACCACGTGCTGCTGCAGAGAGGAGTGGTCACGTTTTCCCCTGCCTCCTTCAGAGGCAGAAGCCTGAATCAGGGAAAAGTGAGTAATTCTCTGCTGATGTAGCAAGTTGAATCTGTTCAGCAGAAGGTCCCACGCGTGGCAGCGCTGGTGCTGGGAGGCAGGGCACGAAGGAGGATGGGTCAGGGCAGAGAGTTCACCAGAGAGGCTGCAGTGGGATTAGTTCATCTGTAACTCGTAATTTCACCCTTCGCAACTCAGTTATTGCAGTCGTGAGGAACTGAAAGGCCAATTAAATGAACTGAGCTTTTACTTTCCCGACAGGGAGATTTAACTGAGGAGGAAAAGCCAAGCTTCTGCTTTGAAGCACTTCTGCTTTTAATACGCCGTGTTTTGGTGGCCAGTGCAAAAAGTTTGCGTGCTTGTTTAATTCAGTCGTTTGTTTGGAATTGAAAAGTTGACCTTGTGTTAGATATTTCTGACTGTATACACTCACAGCTGTGTCCCTTTGCCTGGTTGAAGAATAAAGCCGATAGTAGCATGTCTTTAAAGAAATGACAGTATCTCTAATACCTAAGGGAGTATTTTTTTTAGTTTTCCCTCAAAATAACCCTACCATCTCTCCACCCTCTCCCAAATCCTTGTCTGTGCACAGTTGCTTTAACGGTGACTTGTGTAGCTCTTTCCAGATCAGGAAGCTAACGCTAGGCTGTGGATTTAGGGATCCTTGATTGTGTTTTGATTCTTTTCTCTGCTATTTTAGCTGTACGGTGACTCCCCTTGACTTGTGCAGTGTCAGCTGAATACACTGTTTTTGGAGAATAACACTGAACATTTTGATGCGTAAATTTAGGCTTGGGAGTTTGACTTTGTGCACCTGGTTTGGAAAATGTCGACTTTCTAAAATGTAATCTCTCTCTTGTAATTTGGGAGGGCTTAAAAGAGAAACTACTCTTGCCTAGTGTTTTTTTTTCGATGTAGGAAGCAAGTAAAAAAGTTGTACCATTTAAATAAAGATAAATTTCAGGCAACAAAATTTTTTCAGCTTTCATATTGGCATTAAGTCTTTTTGTCTTTTTTAATGCATCTGTGTCTTTGAAGTCATCTTTAAGGAACCCGGGACAAGAAGGCTGAGCCTGCACTAGCCTGTAGGTAGATGCTCATAGGAATTGCTTCTGGTTCCCCACGGTTTAGATGCAGCTGAAGGGATATTCTGGCCTTTGGGCCTCAACAGATAACACGATATAGTCTCTGCGTTCGGCAGGTCAAACGTGTGTTTTTAGGGGAAGTATTGGAATTTTTACAATTTGTCGTAAAATGCTGCAAAATTCCTTTTTCTTTTCCTCTCAAAGGTATTCCACTAAAGGGATCCTCAGTCCTGCTCTAAAAATGCTTTGTAGCTGGTTATGCATGCTTTTTTCAGTAGGAAACACAGCACAACAACCAAACGCTGCCGGTTCCTTCTCTCCCTTGCTCTCTTCTCCTCGAGTACGGCCGGGAAGTCCACGTGTGTTTTGTGCCCTGCCTGTGATTAAACTTGAGTAGTTTTACAAAGCTGATGAGTGGAGTATCAATGGGATCTCTGTTAGCTCGTTTTTCAGCAGGGAGGGACGTGGCTTTCCTAAGACCGTGAGTTAGGCAAGCGGCCAATCAACCAGAGTACCAAAAATAATAAAATCATACAAGTCCAAACCCAGCCGAATGGCAAACAGCTTTGAACGGTCCTGAGCTTCAGCCAAAGTGAAGATGGATTTTTATTTTGTTTTGGTCAGGTTTTCATTGCTTTTTTTTTTTCCCCATAGCCTACTGCTGTGACACATATTATTGTCTGCAGACCTTGCTTTGGTACAGGTTTCGTGTATTCAAACTTTACGGTAAGAATTTTCTGTTGGTTTGATAGGCAGACCCAGGGCGTCTTTGCAGATCGGAAGGTGGTGTACGTTTGCTCTTCCTATAAAATCACATACCCCTGTGGTCTGTATTCAGTTTGCCATCATGGTGGAAAGGTGGCATTCATCGTGTTTTACAGATGACGTGCCAAGATGCTAAACTGTTTGCTCAAAGCTCTTCGCAGTCCGTGACGGAGCTGACAGCCTGACTCTTCTAACTTCTGGTCCGTTCTGCAGCCGTTCTGCAGTTTTCAGAGCAAGACTCCTGCTTCAGTACATACTTTTTAAACTCTGGCTGTTGTTTCTGCCTGGTCTGAGTGTTGGGTGCTTTAAGCAACAGCGCTGCTTTCGAATTCTAAGCTGTTTCTGCAGAGGCTATAATGACAGCAAGGTCTTTATTCTTTATTTTTTTAAAGAAATACGTCTTTCTGTTCACTACAGGGACGGTATGTTGTTTGATGAAGTTTCAGCACCCCTTCGTACTGGAGTAGCATGAAACGTGATTGCCCAAGAGATATGGGTGCCCAAGCAGCGCTCTGTTGGCACGGGCGATGATAAAAGTGGCTTTGCTGATTCTTTTCTGTTACAGTCTGCAGTTCACGTTGCATCTCGTGGCTGCTGCCTTCTGCTCTGGGTCCAAGGCGTAGCTAAACTGTTGGAGTGAGACCTGTGTTGACCTGAAGTAGGCAGGGAAGTGGACAAGCGCTACGTGGGTGCTTTCTGTAGGTCTGTATAACTCAGAACAGTTCTCGAGCAGGGAGAAATTCTTGTACAAACTATGGATGTGAATCAATAGGAAAAAAATGAGAAATCTGACTTTCCACACATTATTTATAAATTTGGGGATTATAAAATGCCTCTGTTTGCCACTGCTTTTTCCGTGAGCGTACTCGCAGATACCAGAGTTGTAATTGCAAAGCTGGAGTCAATTGAAACATGTTTAAGGCCACCATGAGGAAAAACCACAGCATTTTATATGTATGTGGGCGACTAAATTGCTCTCCAGACTTGATCAAGTTATGTGTGGTTTTAAGTTTTGTTTTAGGAAACAGACATGTAAAAAACTAAGCTGATGAAAGGTGGAGTGATAAAACAACAGGAAGGAAGGATCCCGTTCTGACAGTTCAGAAGTTCACAAGGACAGAGAGGAAAGACCGATAGATTAGTATGTGCAAACATTTAGTCTCCTGTGTTTCTTTTTTGTGTGCCTTATACCTAAAATGAGAAAACGACTATAAGGATTAGGGGGAAATGGGAATTAAGAGCTAGTTTAGACACTGGTAGGAGGTGTGGTGGGAATGGACGGCAAATACCAGCATCTTTTTGGCAAATGTTAGTGGCCAGGCCACAGGGGACCTAGATTGAAATCCTGCTTCTTTCTTGGTCTGTTTGCATGGCTGGATAATTCCAGTTGGATGAAGTTGTTTTATCGCAGGGAGCATTGATGCATGGCAGGTGGGGCTTTGTGACTGACCTGCTTGCTCAACGCCTTCACCGAAAGTACCAGCCCTATTGGTAATTGCTGTATAGCTGATCAGTGGTGGTCGGCCAGCCTGGGAACGTTCCGTTTGCCTCCCGTCTGCTGTCAGCTCAGCGAGTTTTGCATCCAGCCTGCGTTTTCTGAAACCGTGCTCGCATCTCAGCCCTGTTACATCATTTATGTTGTGACTTGCGAAATTTCGCTCTGTATCTGCGGCGGCTGGAGAAACAGGCTGTTCGCTTCGGTGGCTAAAAACGGGTGAGCGTTTAGTAGCTGTAACAATTGGCAAAAAAAAAAGTATAACGTTTCACATCTATCAAACTGAGATCAAAAGACGTGGCCTGTAACAGGCTTATTTGGTATTGAGGACTTCGTAGCACCTTGTCTCCTACCTGATCCAATTGCACTAGCTGTGCAGTTGGCCTTTTTTGCTGTTTTTAAACTTGCTGCTGTTAGGAATTGTGAACATGGCCAAGAGGAGATTTTTATATTAACTGTACTTGCATACATGGGCATAATGCAAACGTTTTAATGACATGCAAAGGAACAATTGTACCTGCGGTATTATTGTGTAGGATTACATTAACTTATGCTAAATGCTGCAAAGATCTAACTTGTATCGTTATTCCTATTAATCTTCTCATACCTCGTTCATTAAGGTAAGGAATGTGTAAGTCTGCAAGATCAAGGACTTATTCTGACCGGAGCTGGTCTTGCTAGGGCTGGCCATCTTGGAGCGAGCACATCGTGTCGTAACACTGGTGCGTTCCCACTTGCCAAGGTATTTATTTTGCCTGTGAGGTCTGTGTCAAGCCCGGTAAATACTTTTCTGCAGAAGCCCTGAAAAGGAACATTCCTGGAGAAATCTTAGGTTTACGATCATCTATTTAACACCTTTTCCTTCCTGTTCCTTGGAGTTACCTGTATCATTGCAAATTGTGCTTGCTCAGGAAAGCTATATTCCAAGAAGAGCATTTTCTTGTACTGGAGTTAATTATTCACAAGAATTGCAGATCTTATTCTGTCTTTTTGTTCTTTTATCAACTGCCTCACCTCAAGGGAGTTCGTGGTAATAAAAAAACCTTGCGTAGACCTCACTTAGTTTTTTTGCCAATTGCTAAACGTGGTCTTTTTCCTCGGAGTGGGAAATAGCTGTGTCTTGTGAAATAAGAGCGGACCATTTGTTGTGTGTTGAGAGCTGATTCTTTGATTAGGAAACAGGAACAGCACTAAGTGATTTTTGGAGACTCCTCTTTGTGCAGAGCCATCGTGTCTAATAAATTCTGCTCGTTGCTTGCGCTTTGTGAAGGTACTTTGTGTGTAAGATGTCTAGCGCAATTAACAGATGACAGAATAAAGTGAAGGGTGTAGGGTCAGCTTACGAGTATTGGCATCTCTTCAATGGAAAGCTGAGACGTAAATCACCATCTGGGTCAGACTGCAGCCTGCTCTTGCAAGAGCCATGAATGGGATCCCAGGTAAAGCTCTCCCATACAGGCAAAGATACCAAAAAGGGCAGACTGCCGTGCGTAGCTGATTTCAGTCAGGCATCTAGGGATAGCTTGCCTTATCTTTTCAATCATGACATCGCATTTCCCTGTGAAAGGTAACCCTGTTAGCATTAAAAGAAAATCTAGCGAAAAGCATGGATTTTCCTGATTGTGAAGTGCAAAATCTAATGTTCTTTGTATCATAAAGAAAACGTTTATTTCAGATGACTGAAGAATAGGTCAGACTGACTGAAATCAGGATAATCCTTTTGCATTGAATCAAATCGTGCTGTCTTGCGTCTCGAGACTGCTCCTGGACATGGGTGAGATTCGGAAACCTTTGCCTCCTGCGTACCTATTAGTAGGCATAAAGCAAGGAAGCATCTGAGAGAGCTTCCGTATTTCATGACCATCAGCTCTAGGGATAAGCTGCATAAACTCTAGGAGACCTTGATTCGTTCTGCCCGTTGGGCATCCTTTTTGTTTACTTAGATCCTGCTGTAGACCTTTTTCTTGGGCAAAGCTCACACTGAAAGATCATCTAGGCGTTAGCAGTTGGTAATAATAAACTCTGCCTTTGTTGTCATTCATCTTTGTTCCCCCGGTTGTTGTTTTGGTAGCAGACCCTACAGGTGCTTCTGGTGAGGTACCTTTTTACACTGGAATTTTAAAAATGTATTTTGAATTTGTTACTTCTTGAGGTGTCTGTTAAATGGCTTATTTTGGGTTTGTTTATTTTATTTTTTGAGTTCTTTTAGAGCAGACGGTCCTGTTGTGGTGCACTGCTGGGAACTGTGTTTCTCCCTAGAGTTCCTTTGGATTCTCAGCAGAGAAGTGAGGGTCTGTGCACATGCAGGCTCCGAACCCAGATGCCCCATTCATCTTCCATTTTAGAAGCCGTGCTGCCGACGTGGCAGTATGAGATGAGAATAGGCTGTTAGAAGCGGGATGGGAGCTGATGTAGCTGGAATGCGCAGGGTTAGATATCAGCAGGAGAAGAGGTTCCCCCCTTACTTATTTTTGGCTCCTCTTTGTCTGGAAAAGGAATTTGTGTGAGAGGAGAGGGCTCTGTAGCAAGAGACAGCTGCTAGCAGGGGTTATGCTTGAGAACCAGCTGTGACTTGGATGTTTCTGCATCTGTAGCTGGTGCTTCCACCTCATATTTTCCTGCAGATATTCTTGTTTTGGGACAGTTTCTTCCACAGAATAGCCGTTGGTACCATGCATAAGCTGACGGTGCGTGGTACCGAAATCTCTTAGATGTGAAAGCGCCATATTCTTGGACGGTGCTTTTCGAATGGATGAGTGCCAAAGAACCTTCAAATCTCTAATCCTACCAGAACCAGGTCTGTAAAGACCACACCTCTGACTTCAGCAACCTTCAGTGGTTCTGTCTGTTCAAAACATCCTGTGAGTCCTTGCCAGAGGGAAGCCTGCTGTCGGACAGAAGGTCTTGCCTTATATTTTGATCGCAGAAAATATACAGGGAATGCAGCGTGGTGTTGCATGTGGTATTTGCAAGCACCGCTCTTTGTTTTCCTGTCTGTCTGAAAAATCCTGCTGAAGTGTGAAAGGTGAGAGGATGGCAATGAATGCAGATCTTCGCTTCATAGACCCTGAGAAGGGTAGAATGCGACTGGGCAGACTTTCATATATCGGTGGGGAGGCGGGTGCTGGGAAAATTCCCACCTGAAATTGAGATCCCAGCCGGGACAAAATGCTCCCAACCTCACTGCCCCTGGAAAACTGTAAAACATGGGTTCTTTGGGAGGGTTCCAAAAAGTCTTTTGTCAGGACAGTTTGGTACTTTGGAGTCAGTTCTTTTTTTCTTGCTTTAAGATGACTAAACTAGGTTTTCTGGCCTTCTGGGTAAACCTTGTCTGAATTTGCGTCCCTCTTGCCCACCTTTGACTATGGGAAGCTTCAAGATGTCTGTAACTAGGGGAAACATTTAAAGGAAAAGCAATTAAAAAAAGGGTTGTTTCTGATGAGGTTTTGACACTAGCGCTCGTGCTGGGAGTGCGAACTTAAAGGAGGAGGGTACTGGATGCATGCTCTACAGGGCCGAATAACTGGAAGGGTTTCATGGATCTGGTTAGCCACCGGAACACATTTTGTGGCTTTGGGCAACAGTGAAATTACTGTTGGCTCTGTCTTATTTTTTTCACAGCTCTGCATGGTGGGAGGCAACAAGCCATGTCTGCTGCACACGAATGGAGACCAAAGCAGCCGCAGAGTCCTGGCACTTGCCACTTGACTCGGAATAAAGCACTGAGTACAGAGCAAGCCGCTTCAGTGGAGGCCTGATTTAGATAACCCCTCGCCCACAGCCGTGGGATTTATCGGGAGAAGGGGAGCTGGGTTATTCTGGGGACTTTGCAGGCAGCATAGAAAGCTGTTTTGGGGAGAGGTTGGCTGTAAGTGTTCAGTAGTCTTCAGTGAACAGGGGATGGTGTTGCAATGAGTCTTACTGATCGCATCTGCACTGTTTGACCAGCCTCAAATCAAATTGACCTGTGCTTTTCTTCAGCATAAGTTGCCGAGCACTTACTCAAATGAAATTAAGAGTGCCTGTTTCAGCACTGCCAAACAAGTATGATAATGGATGTTACAACTTGTACAACTGAGGCTGATGTGATGCATTTAATTGCAAGCTCCTGCAAGTAAATGACTTTTAGCTATCATATGAAGGAATTAAATCCTAATGGCCTGACCATATGATACAAAGCCCTGTGGCAACTGGATAGATGATAATGGTTCCCTCAGTCACTGGAGATGTAAACAGACACTTCACACACCATTTTCCCTGCAACTGTATTTTAACTCTGCTTGTAATTGAAAGATTAGTTGTCCTCAATTTAACCACATATGAAGAGGGAACAAGAGAAGAAGAAGAGAGGAACCCTGTACTTGCTCATGTGTCTGTAAAATGCTGAACACACAAAGATCAAGTAATTGAGACAAGCCAAATGTTTATACAAGGGCATTTCTAGTGCCCCCATCCTTAGCGGGACTGAAGTTCAGTTTGCCTGGAGGTTAGGATGAAATGAGATGATTGTAGACCGGAGACTTTTCTTGTTTTGTTTACCTGCAGGAGAATCAAAGCAGGGCAAGGTACAGCTTTGATGCAGGGTCAAGCATGGGTTAAGTGCAGCGTTTGGTTTTGATTCATTAGCTGGAAGTAGAGGGAGGAGAGCTTGATGTGATGAACACCAGCAGGAATAATTGTTTTGCTGGGAGAAGAAGAAAATCTAACAGTGGAATAAAGGGTGCATTTCTGCTGACTGTGTCGGACTCCAGTATTTAAGAAGTGAGGAATGATGGCTTTATTTCTGGATTGCTCGTTGACAGGTGGTAAAATGGCCTTCGGAAGGGCAGCTGTCTGCTGTTACCTGGTTGCTTTTAACAAATTCATTGTGGAACACCTCTTGTTCCTCTTTACGGTCTTGCTCAAAGGTTGTTTTTTTTTTTTCTGAACCGGCATAATAGAGATCCCTTTAGGAGGAAAGTGGGTTTGCTCGCTATTATAAATTACCTCCTATCTATTGGGACTTTGATGTGTTTCAGAGTGGTACCCTGTTTGTGCTTAGGTGTACTGAACAGCCAGGGTTCTCCTTGAGTTGCCACCAAATATACCCGGCTCCTAGAGAGAGAGTTTGGAGCTTTTGGAGAGGTCAAGCAAGTTGTGTAACAGTACGCTAGTAAATCATCAATGCCTAATACCTCTCTCTCAAAAAATGCTAACAAGGGGCATATTGCAGCCAAAACTTCCATAGATAGCCTAGTTTTGGCTGCTCCTGTCTGTTCTGATGGAAGTGCTTTGTGGGGATCAAAGATCAGTTCATCCTCTTAAGATTTCATCTGGCTTTGTCTATTTTGCTGAAATTGTCATTTAAGGGGACACTTATTTCCAGGTGTAATTTAGACATGTGACCATGTGGGAGTAAAGCTGACACTACCAGCTCATTTTATGAAGGCCACCAAACAGGAATGACCATCGTTCATTACCAGCTTGCTGACACAGAAGTGGAAAGCTCTGCTTTTCTGCCAGTTTCCTAAGAGGTATCGTTCCCTGCTGTCTCCTTCCTCTGAATTCATGCAATTTGCTGTTACATTGGAGCAATGGGCAAAGTACGAGTATTGTGTGTGACAGGCTGCTCCTCCTAGGACTTCCATCTTGCATAAATCACTTTTCTTATGCCTCTCTATAAAATTTAAATGACATCTGGAAGGAAGGGACTTGCCAGACCCATTCATCTGAAATATTAAAGTTGTTTTACATTACACTGGCATTGCTCAAATCAAAATCTCAGCTCTTGGGATGGGACATACGACCAGCTAAAAATTAGGGCACGGCATCTGTGGGAAACATTTTGGAAAGAAAAGGTAATACTATTTTTTACCCTAAGCATGTTTGAGCTTTAGATTTTCTTCTAGTGTTGCACTAGCTTCTGTGACTCTTCGTCGGGAGCAGTGACTACTTGCAGTCCTTGGGTTTTGCGTCAGCAGAACTGACAGGCTTGGGTCTGCCTTACATTTTGGTCCATTGAGAAAGAGCCCCTGGCTGCCAGCTTTGGCAGATAGCGTGGTAGTAGTGGTGACCTTCAGGTGGCTTGCGTTTTTGGGGTTTTTTTGTGCTATTGGAATGAATAATTGGCTGCACCAAAATCGTGGAATGATTTCAATCTAGGAACGGAGGGTTTTACCACTGTGTTATTGTTAGGTGTTAACGAAGTTGCATACAACGCTGTCCAAAATGATTTTCCTTTGAACAGTTAGGTTTCGGAAACAAATGTTTTCATGAGACAAGGTGGTTCGCTGGAATGCTTTGCTGTGTTTTTTATCGGAGGTATTTCAGATCAGCACTAAAATGGCATCTCCTTTCAGAGTGTTTTTAAATTCTGGGAAAATTTAAAAACTTAAAAATTAAAAGCTTCAGAGGCTTTGTAATCTGAAAATTTTGAAAACGTTTGAATAACGAGATGGGACCAAGATGGCAAAATTTGGATTTTCCTGTTGTTGCAGTGTGACTTTCCACAGCCGGTAAAGGTTTGGAAAGTCACAGAAAGTAGCAGAGCCGACCAACAAAACAGAATGAATGCAGGAGCAAGTGGGAAAGGGGGTAGATGAAGTAAAATGGCCTGAATATTAAGAATTTAACGCAAGATGGCAAAAGAAATGGAAAAATAGCAGGGAGAAGAAAGGAGAAATGACAGGAAAGCAGGGTGTCATAGGAAGAGGTGGAAAATGCTTCCCTCCCCCATATTCAAAGCATTTGAAAGAGCTCCTGACGTTATCGATTTTCTGAAGATGCTTTGCCTTTTTCCAAACCAGCACCTTGCCAGGCGTCTGCATTTCAGTTCGGTTCCTTGAGTGCGCGTAGCAGGGCTTACCGGGGTCACAGTGTAAGGCTGGATTAAAATTCTTAACAGGCTCTTATTTTTGGATAGTCTGTGTGATCTTTTCTGATCCCCCACGGTGTGGTGGGAACCATGTGCTGATGATTCCTAGCAGGTGACGTAGCTGGAGGAGATTATGAGAAGTGCCAGTCCCTTTTCTTCACCCTGGCCGTGGCTTGGAGAGCCAGCAGGGAGCCTGGGGGCCTGTCTGCTCTCCTTCTGCCCCAGGTTTTCTTTCTCTTTGCTCGTGGAGCAAATGGAGCAATATGTTCCGTTTAGCATGGCGACGTGAGTAAAACCCCATCCTTTCCTGGCATCCTGGATGACGTATTTTCATTACGCTTGCAGACCCAATGTGTAAGTGCAGCAGTAATGATGTATGAATGACTCTGCTACAAAAGTGATCCTGAGGTAGCTGATCCTCTTCCTAGAGAGCAGACTCTCTTGTTTTATCAAACTGTGTTTTCACAGGGCAAATTGTGGGCTGGGAAGGGGTGGAGTGGACGTGATAAGACTTGTGCGCGTAGCTCATGGGCACTTTAATCTTGGTATACCATGTCTGCAGACATGGGAGTGGTACCCAGATTAATCATACAGGTAAGAGTAATAAAAAAAAAAAATATCTGTGTGTTGGCTTGCTTTCAAGCCAAGTGCGCTCTGAGCTAGGCTCTGAAATTCTGTATCTCTGTGTTCCTCTTCAGGGGATAGGAAGGCTCTGCAAGATTAATAATGGGGTAAGAAGCAATTTTTTTATCCCTCAGTAGATCCCTATTTCCAAACAGAGTGTGGCTTGGTCATCTTAATGTCTCAGCCCGGTGGGGGTTGGGATGGGATGGGGAATTTGGGATTTCCCTCCAGCAATCTGCTTTTGCTCGGAGAGCCTTGGCTTTCTCGAGGCTTTCATCAAGTGTCTTTCATTGACCGAAAGAAGTGGTATTGCATGCAGGCATCCTCCCTCAGCTACACACTACACTTTGTGGGCTTCAAAAAGACTGACGCCCCTTTGAAGGTGGGGGAAAGCTGAAGAACTTTTAGTGTGCTGTGTTGAGAAGAGTTGCGGGTTTGCTTTCGGTAACCTTCTGTGGTTTTAGGAGTCTGTTCTCAGTCTGAAGCTGCGTGGTGCGGGTTTTCTAGGGGAGGGTGCTGGATGGCTGTGTTCAGGCTTCACACGCACAATTCCCACTTGGTCTAGCTGCTCTTTTAACACGTTTGTCCTGGAAGGTGATAATGCAAGCGCTTCGCACTCATCTGTCGCTGCACCACCTCTCTTTAACATTTCAGTGCTTGTGCAAGGACGCTCGTACATTCCTACCAATATGAGACAACCATAAAATGAGACTGGTGAGTCAACGCTGCCAGATGTATATGATATAGCCTTTTGTACCACTAATGCCAAACTGGTTTGTGTCATCACAGCTGATTCTAAACTTGTATGGAGGCACAGAAACTTAAATCCAGCTCTGGGATATGACATAGTGATCTTTGGGTTTTTTGGCAAGACAGAGGAGATTGCTAGAACTCTTTGGCAGAGGAATGATGGCAGGGCCACTGCCCTGCACGAAAATGTCCTTGTTTAGGCTGCTGCCTGGTAATTGGTGAGGGCTACGTTTACGATAGCTTCTTTCAGGCTTTCTCAGCTTGCAGAATAAACCCATAAACCTGTACTTCAGGTCCCAGAACTTGAAAGTAAGATTAATAGCAGGACTTAAACACCTATCGGGTAAATTTAAAGTGCAATATTTACTGCAGTGTAGAAGAAAGCACCGAAATACTTAATGTTCCCAAGCCACTGAAAAACAGGCTGTCTCACCGTGACTGTACATTACGACAGTTTCTTTCCAGAGCCTTAAACAACATTTCTCCTGGTGCTGAGTAGGAAGCATTGGGCACGAGTTCAAGGCTGTGATTTGGGACATGCTTTCCACTGTTCCTTCATTTACTCTGGGCACGTCTCGAGAAGCAGTTTCTTGGGTTCACATGAAAAATGGCCATCTGGAGAATGCGACTTAGAGATGAGAACGGCCCGCTGTTTATGAGGGCAGCTAATACCGCCGTGGCGCTCCCCTCCTCCGACTGGACGGCGGGGTGGACTGGCTCTGGTGCTCAGGTAGGAGGGGAAGCATCTGATCTGTGTCAGTGCCATCCAAGAACTGTGCCGCATCCAGGCTGTGCTGAGCCGGGGAGACACGCTTGTTTCCCTGCAGGCAGGAAAGGAGTCAGCCTGGCTGCGAGCTTCACTCCAGTGACCCACGTTACTTTCCTTTTTCTTTTTAAGATAAAACTAACTGAAGTTGCAGGGAAGAACATGGCCTGTGGAGGTCAAATCAAATGATGAATGCAGGTGTTTGGAAAATCCATCATGCTATTGTGCGTAGACCTCTTGAAAGTATTGCAGTGCAGAGGAGTGAAAGAGCAATGCTGGAGGATATTTTGCCTTCTTGCTTTTCTCTGGTGTTGGCAGTAAAATAGAGTTATTTCTCTTGAGCTAACCCTGTCGTCATTAATATAGCGTGGATTCCTCCCTGGAGTGGTATCATCTATTCCTTTCACAGTACTGCGTACTTGAACAGCGTTGCATTTGCACATGCCCTGCATCGTCTCTGCAGCGCCTCGCCTGTCTTCATTACAGTCCACGGCAGGTGCTTCCAGGTGTCTCGTGATAGTGGAGGTGGTTGATTATAAGTTTGTTGCCTTCGCACATTCTTTGCATTCTCAACTGTAATTTGTTATGCTGTCTTTACAGTGCACCTTCGTGAAACTCGGAGTATGTTTTGTGTTAACATCGTTCAGTCTAACAGGCTTGTGAATCTGCAGTGTCTCTGAGTTCAAATCCACATTTATTTGTGTGTTGAGGTTTTATTTCTCCCCTTCCAGATTGTCAGGTGGCCACAGGTATATATCCTACAGACAAGAAAGGGAATTCAGGAGTCTTGCATCTCCCAGTTCAGTTTTATTTCTTTGCTGGGTGGGAAGAAACAGGGAAGAAGAGGAAAGAGAAATACAATAGACTATTTTTCTAAATCCCCTACGCTTTCTTGTTGTCAGGTTGTGCTATATTTACATGCTGCTGGTTTGAAAAGCCTGGGAAGTAACATGTAGACAGACACGTGAAAGTATTAGGAGCACCAAGGCCTTAGCGGTGGGAACTCTCATGACCAAGGTCTTCGGGAGAGGTGGTTGCACTGAAACGAGGCTTGTGATTCAAGTTGATGAAAGTACTTGTCAGGTCTTGTACTTCTGGGAACGCTGCTTTGTGCTTCGCTGCAGTGTTCTTAGAAATAGGGCTTGTGCAGCAAAGGATTAACCTACTTTTCCTTTGGAGGTTGTCTTCTTATAACTGAGTTCATCCATGCAATCAGATAGGTCACATTCATACCTATTGTGGGATTCCTGTAGCTCCAGGAAGTCTCCAGGCTGCCGATTACTTCAGCTGCATTTATGGCACAGTGTGAGTCGGGCAAGATGAAGGTGGGGAGATGAGAGTGTGAAATAATCTCTCAAGACTTAACAGCTGTGTGACTGGGGAGCCTCTGCTCCCTCTCACTGTAGCTCGGACTGGCCAGGACAATTAAACCCAGAGTGTTTTTGAAGGTATGGTTTGCTCGGGGAGTACGTAACAGCCTCCAGAAAACAACGCGTACTCGGATTACAAAGGAATAGTGCTGCATTCACCCCACGTGTATCGCTCATCGCTGGATGGAGATCATTACTGTAGGAAGTTTCTGAAGGTGACCATGTACTGGGATTCCAGAAGGGGGTCAGATATTTTATGTGGCTCATGAGCTACTGCAGCTAGTGCTGATCAAACCTTGTAAGGGCTATGAAATCTCATACCTGTGGGTTTAATGCCATCTTGGACTGCTAGACACCCAAGCGGGCCTTTGTGAGAGGCAGATGTCTTCTTGCTGCAGGGTTGCTTGTACTTACCTTGGGACCATCTGGTGCTGTTCGCTGCCTCTGAGTTGGGCTGACCTTTGGTTTGGTTTGGTTCTCTGTATTTCATTTGCAGCTGATGATGTTGGACAACTAAGCCTTCTTAAAAACTTCCTGGTTTCCAGACTTCGCTGCACCCATCAGCCAGCCAAGCCATTTCGCCTGGTTGGTGAGGACAGTAGTTTTTCGTCCCCTGACAGTTGCTTGGTAGCGTGCCTAGGAATAGATGATGCATACCCTGTTAGAGTGTTACTACTTGGCTGCTCTGCGCTAATCAGAGTTAGCAGAAACTTGGATCAGGCAGAAACTGGCCTGAATTTGAAAGAGCACGACAAAAAAACGCAAATAGATTTTTGATTTTTTTTCCTGATGGCTGATACTTCCAGATTTCTTATCCTGAGTATCTGAGTAACGGCAAGGTGAACAAAACGCCAGGGCAATCGTCTGTGCAGCAAGCGGATAAGCCCTGTTTTCTCCTGACTCTTGAAAGCATCCACCCACCATAACCTTTCCTCAGCAGATTGTCGTCTTTGGCAGTGTGCGTGTGTCTACCCGCAGGATCGTGTCTTTCCCCACCCCGAGAAGGGGATGAGGGTGATAGCTGTTGCGCTGCGTGACCCCCTTACCGCCTAGGGTTGGCTGTGGTGGAGGTGCAAGGTAGATTTAACGCCCCGCTCTCCCCACAGCCGTCTGCATTGCGACTCTGGACTGTACTCCTCCCGGTGAGCAGGTGCGTGGGTGAGAGCGGAATGGGAAATGCATTCTCCATGCTGGGATTTTCATTCCTCACCCATTCGGTAGAGAGGACGGTTCCCTAAAGAGGGTTGCTTCTGTCACTTTTTCTAAATCGCTTCATTCTTCAGGGAAGCTGTGAATCACTCAGGGGATAGGCAGACATCAAGCATGGAATTCTTCCCAGACTTTCTCAAAGTAGATACAGATGAAGGCAAGCTAAAACCTTATCAGGCTCCTGCAGAAACCTGGCGTTAAAAGCATTGTGGAGGTGTTTCCTCAGCCCTGTAAAAGCTACCTGAGTGAAATCTTGAAAAATGGCATTTCCTTCTTTGAGAGAAAAAAATGATTAAAAATACCTGGACTCTGTAACTCATATCTTCTTCAAGAAGGGGGGGAAGAAAAAAATGGAAGAGAAGGAAATTGCAAAGAAGAGCTCTACCATATCACAGTGTCATTATTAAATTTGTAATGAGGCAGCAATTATTTCTAGCCAAGCGTGAAGTAGCACAACAAGAATTAGCTCACACCATGTCAGTGAGCAGTCTTCAGACTGGCAAATATCCGTGGCAGTGCTGAGAGTGATGTGATGAAAGCTCTCCGGTAGTATCTGGTCTCTGAACGCGTGTGGACATGCGTGCCCGAGGCTGCATGTACCCAAGAGATGTGCTTCGAAAACCACATTAGCAAGCATTCGTTTAAGCTTATTAAGGAAACAGAATTAATATGATTAACAAAAGCAAAATCTCAGGTGTTGTTTTTAGTAATATGCAGCCCATTCTTGCATGCCTGAGGATGGAGGGAAGATGCGTTTTCTTCTTCAGCCTGAACTTAAGGCATGCATATGTTTTGCCTCTGCTAAATATTTCATAGAGCAGCTTTTGCAGATTAAGGCAGCACTGCAGTGAAGGAATAAAGTGCTTTGATATAAAACTGTCCCTTTTTTAAACCATGAGCATTGGAGAGATTTAAGGACCACCCGGGCTGTTTTCAAGAGTCTAAACAAGTGCTTTATGCGTGTGCTCTTTCTTACCCTTGCTGCTTCAGTCACCCGTACGGGCTTGCCATATACATTGTTCCCAAGCTTTTACCACAGACTTATTCTGAGCAAGGTGTTAAGTACTGCGAAGGGGGTGAGTGACAATGAGCATGAGCTGCAGAGGTTATGGTAATCTTTGTCCCTTAGCTTGCTTCTGTTCTGGACAGTCAAGTTTTGTAAAATTGTTTATTCTACAGAGGAGAATGGCAGTAAAGGGAGCAAACTGGAGATGTGCAAAGTACGGATTGTATTTATTTTCAGAACAACTCCTGACATCTCCCCGGCATTAACTGGAAGAGTGGTTCATAGAAGCATGGCATTACACGTTCTTATGCATCGAAACAATAAATATACTTCAGATAGGATTATAGGCCTTTAATTTTAAATAAATATTTTTTTCCCGATGACCTTTTATGCAGCGCTTCTGAACAATGAAAGCAAAATGAACTGTTCCAGCACGAGCCCAAAGACGTCTGCAATTTATTTCCTGTCGAATGCTGCCAACTTATCAGTGGATAGTATGATTTATTGCTGGCTGAAGACAAATCATGCTAATTAACACAACGGTACTTCTCCTGCTGAGATTGACCGTGCCCAGTTTTTTGCTTTTCTCTTATCTGTCTCAGGAGAGGCAGTTTAAATGCCGTACGCAACTGTTTCTTATTCCTACCTCCCCAAAAAGCAGTGACTCGTGATTCATCTGACCACCCTTTCCAGCCCTGTAGTTATTTCTTGCCTCCACTGCACCCACTGGCAAAGACTGCTCCTCCGCAGGTGTTCTTCAGCAGTTTTTGCCTCTGCTCCCTCAGCCTGCTCACTCCTCTTGCACCTTTGTTGTGTTTTCTGATGCCAACTGCCTGGTGCCAGCCTGCAGTTGAGGGTGTAGACCAGATCTGGCCAACCTTGTCACTGTTTTAAGTACTGTGAGTCAGTCTCTCTTGATTTGTTTTAGGGAAGGTATTGATGGATGGCGATTTTGGCATTGCATAGCTTACAGGTTTGTTGTTAAAAAAAAAAACGGTGCTTGGCATTGGATGTGAATGGGTTCATAACCTTGAGAAAGAACAGTACAGGGCTTGCTGTTAGTAGCCTGGCTGGCTGGAGTACGGCAGTGCTGAGTGCCTAGCTGAGGTATGGAAAGGTGTGGTTCTTGTCCTGTTGAGAAATCATCATTTCAGGGTGAAACCGCAGCAGAGTGGGCAATTTTCCCTGCGTCACGGCAAGGTTTACATGTTTCTTTCTAAGAATCCCTGTCGCAGCTGGTGACTGGTTGGTTACAGGAGCAATTGCCCTTCATTCTTCGAGGACGTATGTCCCCAACCCCATTTTTCTGCCTTCACTGTTTCCCCTTTTCAGCTGTTTCTCATTGACTTCTGAGCACGTCACGTACTGTTGTAGAGCGATGCCCTTGTGCAGCTCTGCTGCTGAATATGCCCTCCATCAAACCAAGGTATTTTGCTTTTAGTTAGTGTTAGCTTGAGCGAAAGATTTCATTGTGGATGATTGGCAGTGGCTTTTCTCAGGGCAAGTGACATCTTGGTCGTTAGTCGGGCTGTCAGTGAGCGAGGCAGCGTACCAGGTGGTGTTCACCTTTCTCTCTAGCTCCAGCTAGCTGTGCATGCAAACCTGTGCTCTTGTTACTTAATGGTGCGCTTAAGGAGGAGAAGTTTGTAAAAACTGACTAATCAATGAAGAGGAGGGAAGGAATCCAGAGAGAATAAAAAAAAAGCATTCAACTGTTCCCTGAGCAGGGCCTGGTCTCATCTCATTATCGTTCAGTAGCAAAGAACTCCTGTTAATGGAGATGCGTGTGGAGGCAATGAAAATACCCATGGAATTCCTTTGGTAGAGCAAGAGATAATTGGCTCTAATTCTCCTCAGCTTGTTTTGCGTGGGGTGCACTTTGTCGTTACTGTACAAAAGTCATGTTTTTTAGAGCACGTGCGACCCAGTGCATATTACGGACCATGTCGCTGAACTCAGCTGCTGCTTCTCTCCTTCCTCCCTTGCTGTCACTCTTGATCTGGCCCCGTTATCAGTCGCCGTGCCAGTGTGTGTCTTCGAAACAGTTTGAAGTACAATTACAGGCACACGTCATTTTTTCTGTAGGTAGTGAGTGTGCTCGAGGAGATGATTGCTTTCACTGTGGTATACACAGATGGAGGGATGAGGACAGGAAAGTCTGTCTTTGTTTCTTCCCTACTTGTCCAGCAGTAATATTTGAAAATATTTGTCACTACCTGGTTTTTTTGTTGTTTTGTTTGTTTAAGTCAGCCAGGAAAGAAAGCCAGTTCTGGCATACTTCGAGGTGAAGTGGTTGTGTGTAATGGTTTTCTGTACACTGTCCAGACAGTCAAATGTGCTGATAATGTAGATAATGACTGGACAGATGTAATCCCCAAATCAAACAGTAATAAGAAAAAATCCTTGTGGGATGCTGAGACTGATCATTTGGGAAGACTGCATTTCTCCATTTGCCAGGGCCTTGAGATCTACTCTGCCGCTACACCTGCCGCTGCAGCCTTCTACTGATACCGCCCTTCAATGCCAACATTGTTGTTGAACTGACTCTTCGATTGAAATTCCCCCTTTCTTGCCAGGCGTGCCGATTTGCGTTCAAGCATCCGGGCCAGTTGCTTCTGCAAATGAACTTTTTCTGCCCGTCGTTTAGGAGCTGAGCAGTTGCATTGCATAGACCGATGTGTGCGTTCTTTACGCACGCTATCCGTTGCTGTTGTGAATCCAGTTACTGCTGTATTTTGGTTCATCAAAGGTGAGTTCCTCAACACAGTCCCTCCTAGTCCCTCCCTCTGTGGGGCAGACAGGAAGAAAAGCCTCTTTGTGTTACCTGAGTAACACATGGGGAGGAGGCACTGAACAGGGAGAGCTAAACACTGCTCTACAGAAAGTCTGTTATAAAATAGAGAGGAAATACGGCAAGAGATGGATGGTGTGAGGCTTTTAAAAAACAGTGTCTTTCATTATGTCTTACCTATCAAAAATGGTCACAAGAGACCTCTCTCCTTAAAAGACGCACACAAATACATATATCATCTTTGCCCTTTCCAGGATGTTTTAAGCCTAATTTTGTTTTCAGGCCTGTAGTTTCTGTGTGCCAAAGTCAATTAATTTGATCATTTGTAACAGAAGGCAATGCAGAGCCTGTGTTTTTGAGTAAAATACTAAGCTATTACATACCTTTTGCTGCCATTAATTTCAATTTGTTTGGTCATAAAATTAGCACCTTGTTAAATCTTGACAGCTGCCAGTGAACCAGAGGCTCTTGAAACAATGCTAGAGGATATGACGACAGCCTGCAAAATCCCTTTTTCTTCAGGCCTTTCCTAATCATTTTTGTTCAAGTAATGAAGTCTTTGTTCACAAAGATTAATGACTCTGCAGGACTTTTGCAGGGGTCCCCTTCCCCCTTTGAAGGAACGAGGGAACCAGTTTATTAATCTACTGCACAGGGAGCTGAGATTGAAGATAAGGACATAAAGGGTTGTATTTTGTGGGGGCTGTATGAGAGATTACTGTGCTTAGATCCACAGTAACAATAGCAGGATTTGAGGTGCATAATTCCTTGCTTTGCACTTTGAAAGGATATTTCCTAAATATCCAGCTTGGAATTGGAGATACCTATACATTTGCTACAGTGGCTTGCAAAATTGCTCGAGCGTGTATTGTTGCCTTTAAGAAGTAGAAATAGAGTTACATTTCACCTGGTACAGTACTTCCGAGGGCCTGATGCAAATGACTTTTACTGAAGGATATTTTCTGTCTTTGCTGAATCAGCTGGCTGAGCTGCAATGATTTTCATGCCCTGATGGGGTTTTTTTTGTTAGAAATGGGATAAAAGGCTTAGCTTGTCTTGTTCATTCTGCCCTGCCTAGATACAGTTAACATTGAAGTATTTGGCCCAGCATAGCCTGCATTTCAGCAGCACGACAGGATGAATTTGAAATTATGCATCCTGCTGGCAATATTACTTCATCATTTGACATATCTGTGTTGGGACTGCAGAGGATATTCCCTCCTCCTTTTGAAAATGTGAAATAAAAAAAGCTCAAAAGGCCAGCAGTGTTTCCTAGAGGGTATAGTCAGGCTGTGCTCCACAGGGAATCCCTTGTAATATATGCGCTGGATTAAGTCTGTTTAATGGCCAATTTCAAATCCGTGATCATTTTTTTTTTCAGGCTGTGGTCCTGTGCACGCTAGTTGACAGCGGTTGCCTGCAGTTCTGCAGCCTTCAGTGTTTGATGTTGACTGCTAAAGTCCTGGCAGCTTTCACGGGTTGAGTTCTCAAACAAGCAGCATCATTTTGAGGAGGTAGAACATAACTTCCTTGGTTGCTCTTGGGCAGGTAAACAGCGCTTTGCCTTAGGTGCACCTGCGTGCTGTGCGCGTACGCCGAGCGTCGCACAGTAGAGATTGTGACTCCTGCTGGTCCAGAGATAGCCGTTATATGGTTATAAATGCTGTAATTAAAGCCATGATCAAATGTAGGTTAAATTAATCTCTTATCTCCCTTCTTTTCAACAGCTGTTCAATCAAACACTCTGGCTTTGATATCCATTCAGAAGTCATTCTTGGGGAGGATGTTTGAAATTTGCCAGTTGGCAGGTTAGGAACTGTTTGACTAAAGGGGGAAAAAAA
>VZTL01050589.1:22187-58448 GCA_013400535.1 Scopus umbretta | reverse complement strand
GCGCCGTCCCCGGCCCCGGAGGGGGCAGGCGGCGGCGGGCCCGGGCGCGGCTGCTCGCAGCCACGGCCGAATGAGATCTGAAGCTCAGTCCAGCGGCCTGCCCGCTCGCGTCTGGCCGAAGCGCGTCTTTGGCGCGACTCTTTCTTCTTTTTTTCTCTGGCAAAAGGTTAAAATGCTTCTTTGCTGATTAATAAGTCGCTGCTGTGGTTGCTCTCAGATGCTTCCTGTCTACTGCAGTCGGTTACATTAGAAACATGTGTTCGGTGCTTTGCACATGTAAGAAGCAGCAATCTGAAACTAGCATCCATAAACAACGTCTGAATTTCTTCTTCAGCTGGCTTTCTGAACTCTTCTATGAGTAATAACTCACACCTCCTTTGCTGTGACATTACTGATAAGAATAATTGAATCGGGCTCCGAAATATGTGTCTGTCGTGTCCTGCTTCATTGCATTTTAACTAAGTTAAAATCTGTTATTGGCACAGCCACGAGATTCCTTTGGAATGAGTCATTTGCTATTAACTATTAAATTTTAACTGCTATAAGAGAGCGAATCTTTGTATAACGCGCTGCGGAGAAGGAGTATAACAAACAGACGTGTAACAACCAAAATCCCTAAAGGATTTGTGGGACCTGATCCAAGATCGCTGGAGTTAATGAACTTTGCCGCTGTCTGTCCTGCTGTCTGTCCTGAGTCTTATTTCGGCGTTAAATGTGAGAAGGTAGAGCTGAGCTTTTGTTCTGACAGTGACCTGGCGCCTAGTTGTTACTCTGGCCGCTCCGAGGATGGAGGCGAACGTGACTGCGCTGTCTCTTTAACTTTCCTTCTGCGACTTTTGAAGCTTGCTGGCAAGTGTCAGTCAAGTCTGTCAGCGGGGACGGAGGGATAGAGCTCTGGAAGACACAAAAATCTCCGCTTGCCGAGAAGAGCAGGCGGCTCGGAGTAAGAGAGACCTGGGTTAGGCAGGGTCTGGGGGTGCTGGGGCAGGGAGACCAAGAGGATGCACGGGCGGCCCAGAAGGAGGCCTGTGAGGGCCTGGCGTGTGCGACTGCAGTCTGGAGGAAGCTGGGCTTTGCTGGTCGCCGTTCAGTGACACCAGGGCCCTGGGCCCTGAAGAATACGGACCTCGTCTCGGCTGAAAGGCAGCTCTCTCCTGCCGTTAAGAAGAGAGTTTGTCTCATGGGAGTTTGCTCAGGATGGGCAGTTAGAAACTACTCTGATCAGTTCGTGTTTCTACTTTATAGTATAAAATCATCATAACCGAATTCATAGGACCAATCATAAATTAAACTTACATAGAAATGCTTCTGTTTATACTAAATTTAACTAAACTTTTGGGTTTGCCTAGCATTTCAGCCTTACTGCTTTCTCGTACCCTGACGTGGCGTTTTTATAAATGATTGAAAATTTCAAGCTGCCAAGCAATGTATAGCAATAACCGATGAAAACTCGGTCCTGCCTGCTTGGGCAGAATTGAGTTCAGTGTGTGCTTGTGGTTATTGTCGGAGTTGTCCGTTTAGGTGCTTTATTACACCATCGTGTTATAAGTTAGGAGATGGCTCCACTCCGCGAGTGGGTCTTAAAAAATCAGCATGTCGTTAAGCAGTGTCCTGAAAGCCTGCGTGAGAGCAGCTAAGCCAGGCTGGAAAGCAAAACCTCGTCAGGTTGAAGTTTCTTCTGATGCTTTCTGTTATACTTGTTTGCAAAGCAGTTTGGAAAAATTAGCCGCTTCTTTGAATGAATGGGGTTGCGGTGATATTTATAAACTCCGGGCAAATGGTGTTATTCATACCTTTGTTCAACAACATGAAAAGAATTGTTAAGGGTGAGCAGTACTCAAGCTTGTACTTGAGGAAATGAAGATAGGTGTGTTTAGATGCATTTAGAAATTCTGCTGATGGTTAAACCCAGTCAAATATTTTCTTACAGACTTTGTAACCAAGCTATTGCTATATACTAATGCCTGGCAACTAAAAAGACAGTTGAAGCTCATTATCCTGATATTTACAGTAAGCAATACAAATGGCTGAAACGGGATTTTGAAGTATTTACTATCAAACCACTTTAAAGAATATGTTTACATATTTGTTATCATCTGTAACATAACTCACTCATGAGCGTAAGGCTGATACTGAAATCCTTCAAGCAGGCAGCTCCCTGGTGGTTTAGCTTTGCCTGTGGTCTTCAGGTAAACCTGCGTGCAGCAGTACTTGACGATATGCGAGAGGCCGAGGGGAGCCAGCCAAGTTGCACAGGAGGCCCTTCGACAGACGGATGGATAACGCTGGTTAAAGAAGAGGAGGTGAAGGCTGTGAGCATCCTGGAATAGCAACTGGTGATCTGACTCACTAGTATTTTAATCAGTCAGGCATTCTATTTATTTTTACTTTGGAACTCTTAGATACAGAAGGGAAGTCTTTTTTTTCTCTTAAACATGCTAACTTAAAATGGCATTGAGTGTGTTTTAAGGTAGGGGTGTGTGTTGAGTGCTACAACTTTTTTTTTTTCTTTTTTTTTTTTTTTAACTCCCTTCTGACACAAATTGAAACTTCTCCTTGCTGACAGCGTTGAACTTGTTTAAATAACCACCCCAGGCCCACGCTATAATAATATGTCTTAAACTGACACAGCCAAAAACGGAACTGTCTTAATTTCAGTTCCATCTGAAACGTGGGCAGGCAAGGAACCTCATCGATAGCATCCAAGCAGAGAAAGACAACGGCGAGGAGGCAGGGACAAAGGGAAGCAGTGCCTGGGGTTTGGAAGGGCTGTATGTATGTATCTGCTCCTCAGGCCCCAAAACAGATCTTCAGCGTGATTTTTTTTTTTTTAACAAGTGTCANTTTTTTTTTTTTTAAAAATTTTCTTTTTTTTTTTTTTTTTTTTTTTTTTCCCCTATGGTGAAACATGGTTTTTGATAAGGTTTGATGTCTTTGGATGATGATGTTGTAGCTAACACTCAGGGTAGGTTCTTCTGGCTGCAGACTTGGCACTTTCTCGAATAGCTACTGACAGTTGTTAGGACTGGAAGGTCCCCAAAAGGTGTATGTTCTTCTTCTCCGTTGACATTCCCTGCTCTAGTGATGCAGAAATTCCTGGCTCTTCCCAGCTGTTGCTTTGTTGTAGTGGTCAGCAAAGCAACATTGCTAAAACACTAGTTGTGTTGTTTTAATAAACCGGTAGCAGCTGCAAAAGAGAAGGCTAGCCTAAGTTAATGCATTGTTCATAAAACTCTTCTCAATAAGGAAGTGGGAAACCTCACTGAGACAACATGATTTTTTTTTTCTTTTTTTTTTCCTTCAAACTAAATGTCAATGTGAAACTGCTGCTGAACATTCGCACTCAGACTAGGAGAAGAAATCTGCATACTTTGAAGCTGACTTATGAAGTCTCATGTATATTTTAAAACTGTTTCCCAAGTCTTTTTTAACTGAACCTATGGGCTACTCCACAAAATGTTAACTGGAAGTCTCCAAAAAGCCATTGGCAAGGGAGATTTGACCCAGGTAGACCAAGCTGGACCCCACATGATGGTGTGCTGCAGAGTGGTGTAGTGCTGGAGAGGTATTTGCATTACTTTTTTCCAGCTATGAGTCTCTCTTTCTATATACATAGTAACTTCATGAAACACAGAAACGTTCTTTTAAGGTCCCCGCTACAAATAGCTTCCAGTTAGAGATGGAAGAGCTCAAGAGGGTGAACAGGCATTTGTTTAGAGAAGGGTGGAGGGAGGAGGTTTTAAAGGAGCAGAAAGCACGTGGTTATCTCTTATATTAATAATGTTTGAATGTCTCCTTAATTCTGACTCCCTACAAGTCTCGGATGACCTTATCCAGTGTATTAGTTTCTTGCAGGAGCACAAACATTACTTGAGGGAGGAGTTGCCACTGCCATGGGACCAGTGCCTCCACAGCACAACTGATACTGGGTTTGGCTTTCATTCTGTAAAAACACACTTTCTTTTTTACAGCAGTGAGAACTAACTAATTAACCAGAGGTAAGCATAAAACCTCAGTGAAGACAAGGAGCCAGTAGTCTTCAACGCTGCTAGCAAAAGCCTGTTGTGGGTTAGGGGTGTAATATTCACTTTTATCTACTGCATCGTTACCCGACTTCCCCTTTTGTCCTTGAAAATAATGAGCCCATACACATGTCACAGAAGGAAGAAAGCTAGGAATATTGAAATCAAGAATTACAGCTGAATCTAAGTGACTTGAGTAAGGGAGAGGAGGTTTTGAACACCAGAGCAGCAGTCTGGGGTATGAAACAACCACCCTCCAGCTCAACAACTTGAAGCTCCTCGCGTTGCACATACAAAGCGTATGTCTGTACAGGAAGCTGTGCTCATCCTGGAGCGGTGGCAAGTAAATAGGCAGCCGAAACCGCAGCTCCAGCGTGTCTCATGTGGGTAAATCCTGTTCTTAGTGGTCTTGCCGTGATACCTCAGGTGCCCACGTACTGCTCCCTTTTGTCTAGAGCTGCACTGAGAAGGGCTGCGCTCGGGGCCTGGGCCTGAGAGACCGAGTGCTGACGTCCAAGGTGGTGGAGCTTACGGATGCTTTGCGCCTCTCTGGGTCGCCGCCCCCTCCAAGCGCAGAGATGAGTCTAGCCTGTTCAGTTCTGAATACGTAGCTTCAAGGGAAGTTATGCTTCAAAAATTGTGTAAAAGTCCTGATTTTGTTTTTCTTTAATCGCAACTTCTGCCAACTACGTTTTGTTGTACGTACCAGAAAAACACTTGGGGTTTTGATTCTAATAAGGACCTGAAGATTGTGCAGCAGCAGTTAAAAACTGGGCTGGGCTGGCAGCTTCTGTGCCTACACAGCCTTGTAGACCTGAGTCACGCATTAGACTGCCTGGGTGCTGGCGGCTGCTGTGTTACAGAGGACGTTGCTTACAATAGCTACCTCTTACTTTTTTTCGGTCAGCAAAAAAGGTATGTGCTTTGTTGACTTTAATCTCAGCAACATTTCCTTGCTATTCTTTGCCATTTCAGAGAGCGACAAGGACTTGCAGTTTTGCTTCTCCCCTCCCTCTGTTGTCTTGTAACTAAGCTGAGGAGTGACTTGTAGAATTACGTATTTTTTGGCAATGGGGATGGGTTTGTGCTGCAGACCTTGAAGGTCCTTGAAGGTGAGGGCAAGGAGAGACAGAGTTAATGCAAATCAGGAGAGAGTGAGTGTAAAAATAGCTCTGAACTTGTCAGTTTGGTCACTGGTGGCTTGGGTTAGTCATCTGGCAGGCTCTCTTTCTGCTGCTCCAAGGGATTATTTTACAGCACCGAGATTTGACATAATTTCTGTAGAGGAGAGGGAGCGGGACGGCCGTAATGAGTGGGATACTGTCATCAGCACTTCTTTTGCACAGCAGCTGTTCTCTGTTTAGCCGCTGAATGTGGTCATTGTTGACTTTCCTTGTATACCTGCCAGGTTGTTAGGTGACTCATTTACACATCACACCAAGGTTCATGCACTTGGCTCCCAAACAGCTCCCTTCCCCTTTCTTTGGTGGCCTTCAGGCATGGAGCACCCACTAGTTTTCTCGTTTTTTCTGACTGATCTCTGTGCTGCCAGGAGCCCATTAGAATAAATGTCCCGTTGCCCCAGGCAGCTGTTCAGAGCAGGTGGAAAGGAATGGAAAAAGGAGAAGAAAATCCCTGGTCCAGATTTAAACAATGAGCCTCAAAGACGTGCTCCTGTAATAGTTCTGAGATCTTGGGTTTGCTGGCCTCTGTTTCAATGTCCCTTCTTGTCTTGTATTGGGTTCATGATACTTAATTGTACATGTTTGCTAAGCTTTCTGAATTGTCATGGGTTGTTTAAGGATGGAAATGTTCATTTTAAGATTTTGCACTTGAGCTGTGAGAGGACTGGCACAAGGAAGTGACCTCTATGGTTAAGGGGCAATAAGAGCATATTCTGGTTTAAAAGAAAACAGCTGGTTTAACTTTTCCAGAATCCAAGGTGAGGGGATCCCCTGATCCCCTAAACCCAAGGCATTATTTCTGTGGGCTCGTGTTCAGTGTGGTTGTAGGGAACCCCTAACTCTCCACGTTCCTGACTTCCACCCCACCACATACCCCTGTCCTGTCCCACAGTGCCTTGCTTCCATGCTTCTTTATGCTTCTCCCTTTCCACCCCTGGCTCCCTTCCACCTTCCTCTGCGCTGCCAATTGGCCACGATTTGGCATGTGCTGGGACTTGTTTGGAGCTACATTTACGCTAACTGGTCAGCAAGCAGCCCGTGCTGATTGACTCGCCAGCTGCTGCCAAGTGGAGGGGATCGTCTTTTCCAGCACCATCGCTGTCCCCTGTCCAACACCAACTCGCATTAATCTGAGACACCGTAAGAGCTCTACTTTTGTCGGGCTTGATCGAGTGTTTCAAAAGTTATTGGTGATGAAGGGGAAGGAAGGGGAGCGAGGGAGGAGCGATATACGGGCAGGCTGATTGTTTAGCCTTGTTTCACTGGAAGGAAAAATGAGAAATGGATTTGAGGGTGGCCGAGTACAAGGAAGAAAGCAATCAGCAGGATTTTGTGGCCATTTTATGTGGTGTGAGTGCACAATGTAATTTCTCCTAGGTGCGCTCTAGGAGAAAATCTTTTGTGTCTTCTCTTTTCTTTTTTTTTTTTTTTTTTGGGTGAATTTTCTTCCTGTTTAGTGATACAAGAGTTCCCTCTTCTATACGGTTTCACTGTTTGTATTTAAGCTAAGGGGATATACCAAGAAATAAATTTCCCTTTGAAACCTGTGTGGTCTCATATTTTTAGTACTGAGAATAACATCGATTATTCAGATCTTCAGTGGTACAAGTCAGGGATGGAGAGCTGGCCGTCTTGGGTTCTTTTTCAGCTCCATGATTAGAGGTTGGGGTAGGGCCTTGATTTGGTTTAAATTATTTAGTCATCTGATACCTTCAGCAGCCTCCTGTTTCTCAGGAACTTGAAGCTGCTTCTGCCTGTGAAGTTAAGTATTTTGACAAGTGTTTTGCTCCATTTTTTTATTCTTACTTAGTGACTCTCTGAACCTGTGAAATGGCAGTGATGGGAATTACATGCCAAGGAGCTCCTGATCCAGCCATCAAGCACAAGAAGGAGCTCACAGCTACCAAGGGGCTGAACGAGACAGTTAGTGAAAAGCAGAGCAGTGTTCGCAAAGTAGAAGATTCAAAGAAGGTCATCTTTCACAGTCAGTGGAAAATCCTGAATGATGTAATCACCAAAGGAACAGCAAAAGAAGAAACAGAAGGAGGCTGTGCATCAATTTCTATTATTGCCCAAGCAGAATGTAAGTAGCAGGGCGGTCTGCTCTTCATTAAGAAAAAGGAATGTGTAACGCGGTATGAGATTTCACTCACTTTGCACTCCTGGAGAGCCAAGCTGAGCTCTATTTGTAATCCCAAGTGGGGTGGAGTTGGTGACACATCCCAGTCTCTATTTAGGAAGCTCATGAAATCTCCCAATAATGTGGCAGCATCCACTGAATAAAGCATAGATAACAGAACAGCATGTGGCCATTGCACCTAGCTGCTTTGACTATAAATCTGTGTCCTGCTGGGTCATCTGTTCTTGGCTGATTCTCAAAGGTGTTTTAAAAGAGGGGGGGAAAAGAGAAGAAAACCAAAATACAGCTGTCAGATGGGAAAGAGCTGCGGGATCAGGAGGCTGCAGTGCTGGGAAGCTATCTAATGCGGTGTGGGTGATGTGGCACAACCGTGTGGTGATTTGTCTGGATCACTGCTTGGTTTAGTGAGTTGGTAGAGTTGTTTCTTAGTCCAGCTGTTACCAGGAGAGACTGCCTGATATTGAAGACATGTGATGATCCTGTTTTCTTTCACACAGGTGAAAACAGTCAGGAGTTCAGCCCCACTTTATCAGAGAGATCCTTTATTGCTCATAGTAAGCGTTACAGGTGAGAGACCCCTTAACATGAATACCCACCTTCGCTGTTGTGTGTGCTGACTTGTTCCAAATCACCCTGGCTCTGTGTGCTTACACAGTAATTTTTCCAAAAGCACTCTCGTTTGAATTAGCTTTTCTGTCTGGGGTTTGGGAAGAGCATGTCTTTCCCCAAACATCTTCCTCAAAACCTTTTTGTGTTAGAAGAAAATAGAAGTTTAAGCAGAAACCACTCAAAACACCTCGAATTGTCTTATTGTCAGTGCCTGCTGACTGTCTTCTGCCTCTATTTCTGGGTTGACAAATTTATTTTTAAATGACTGCGTCATTTTTTGAGGTTCATGGGCAGGGATCCAAGGGAAGGTTGTCAATCTTTTTTAACTGAACTGCCCTGATGCTTTTGAAACCATGTTACACCATCCCCTTTGAAAAGTTGTGAGAAACTTAGGCTGTTAGAAGTAGTCCTGAGAAAAAGGAACTACTTCATTTCTGGGGAGAATAAACAAAAGGGGATGAGAGAATAACCTTTACTTAATGGCAGCATCAGCAATAGAAATAGAGTTGTGAAGAGAAGCTCAAAGTGGTAAAGGGGGGAGCAACAGTTGCGATGGAAAAATGGAGCCCTGGGACTCGCTTTTCTGAAGTCATCTGGGAGTGAGCCACTTTTTCTTCATGAAGAATATGTGTGCTGTTGGGGCACATACTGGAGCTTTATTAAGCGCTGGAGCTTTATTAAGCAGCTCCAATGCTCGCTGAAGTGGGTGACTGGGATATAGAATTAGGTGCTGTCTGTTTTCTGGCAGCTTTCAGACACTGAACTGGCCATGTAAGGTATATGGTTTGACATTGCCCACTGACTTCATGATATTGTCCCATGAACCACCTGAAGAAATGCAGAGTGAACCATTTCTTAGGGGTTTTATGTGGAATGCGCGCCAGCTACATGTTCAGGTTCGAGGCAGTGCGGTAACGCCGTCACGTCGAACTGTACTTATTGGATCTTTTAGCACTCGGTGGTGCGCTGAAACAGTAGGAAAAGATGGAGAGAGCAATGCTGGCTGTGAACTGCATCGCTGTTCAGTAAAGGCAGATGATATACTGCATGGATCAACAGAACAATTGTGGTTTCTTCACTTGAAGATCAAAGATCCTGTTTTCTCTTACAACTTGATTAAAAAATCTAGCTACCGTGATTAGGATTGAATAACTGCAGGCAAATGTTCCTCTTGAGAGTTGTATCTATTTGTACAGATCCCCAGTTGGTGTGCTGGCCAGTGCTGTTTTGGATATATATGCATTCCTAGAAATTGTATCGATTGAGCTTTACATGCCAGAACATTTTGGCTTTTTCAGGTTATTTTATTTCAGTGCACTTAGTCATCCCTTTTCTTTGGCGCAAAGTCTATTTTTCTTTCAAACAGAGCAGATGTTTATATTATTAGCACTTTTATTAATTTTAACAATTTTTTAAACTAGATTGCATCTATATGTAATCTCGGTGTTCACTATAGATCATAGACACAAACTTTCTCAAAGCAACCTGGAGACATTCAGTGCTTTTCCCTCTACTTTGCCGTCTAGTCTTGCTGTTCCTTGCAGAATTTGCAAATACTGGGAGGCTTAATGCTTTGCTTCCCCCACACCTCCCCAACATTTCTTTCTTATGATACCAGATATGCTGCAGTGCCTTGATATTGAAATTACAAATGCTACATATTAGAAGGCAAGTAGTTATGTTATCATTCTCTATTCTTTAAATCTCAGAAGGCAGAATTGCTAGTTTTCGTTCTTGTTCTGTTGGTCATAATTGTTAACCGGAGGTGTGCTTTCACCGTCAGATCTAAGAGACTTCATGCATTTTGGTTTCCAATAGCCGGTCAGACAGTCTCGATCAAATCCCCAACAATGTGGCCCATGCAACGGAGGGGAAGATGGCACCTACCTGTTGGAGGGGGAGGCATCGTGGTAAGACGAAAAAGAAACGTCACAAGAAAAGATCCAAGCTGAAAATACAAACAGTGGCTGCTGGCAGGCGAGGTCCCAGAACTCCAGAACAAGAGAGCTGCACCCCAATTCCCGTCCAGGTGAGAATCCTTAAACCTTCCTTTTGTACCGTTTGGACCCCTGCAAACTCCTAACAATTCTGGATTGAATTTTGGGTGGCTATATTGAGGTTCCTACTCAGCTGTTTTGTTTTGGTTTATTTTCTAGGAGGATGAATCACACCAAAATACTCTTTACAGAAACAGTTTTTGGGTTTCAGAACTTAACAAGGACTTAGTCTATGATACGCTGTCATTTGAGAAACCCGAGAAAGTTCTGTCCACAGGCAAACTCCATTCACCAAGGAGCCAATACAAAACAGAACTGCACAAGTTGATAAGCCCTATTCAGTGTCTTAATCATGTTTGGAAACGGCAGTATCAGAGGGACAGTGTTCCACAGCCTGAAACTCTCCATCCTTTCCCCTACAACATAATACCCCCTCATTTCCCACATCTGGACAGTCCTCTCCATGCCATGAAACGTAATGCTCTGGAGACATACTTCCATGGTGATCTCAACTATCAAGACAGTGAGCATCGCTTCTCTGGCCTAAACTTAGAATATAGTTTTCCTAAATGCGTCAACCAGTCCATGAAAACCAGTTTGGACAAGATTTCTGTGGAAGAATATTTGGTAGATGCCTTGAAGGGGAGCGTGAGTCTCGGTGAACCACAAAACTTAGCCAGCCTAGCCAAGACGTGGAGAGGGGGTGGTCTGGACCCGAAGGAACAATTTCATGAAGCGGATGAAAATGAAGGCGTGCTACTTAATGAGGTGATCGTCTGACCCTACGCACTAGTGTCGTGGAAGGCAGAGTTTCTCTTAGGCTTCAGGAGAGAGATAGTCTGCATCCATCTGCTAGCTTCTGTAACAAGACTGCATTTTCTGAATGGTTCTTCATATGGTTGAAGACTGCCAGTTAAAGATGCGGTTTTATTTTTTGAAGGATATGAAGCCCTGTCTTAGATTGGTGGCTCTAATTTATTTGCTCATTCACAAAATACATGCTTGTCTGTGAGAAGTGTTTCTGTGGTTAGTCAGTCTTCAAACATGTCTTTTCTGTTAGCCTGTGAAAGAACCCAGTCCATTTGGGTGAACAGGCTGCAATATTTTATTAGCTATAGATGACTTGGACTGTGACACAGACAGAAACCAGGGACATGTAGATCGTGAAGATGCAAAAAGCATGTCTGCTGCCTCTGGTAGGAAGCCAGGAACTTGCCCATTGTCCCTTGCCACACACAGGTCTTGGGCATAGCAAATGCATGTAAATCTTAGAGGCATGATTCATTTCTTCTGAATTCAGTTCTCCCTTGCCACCTTAAGCTCCTCTTAGAGGACTCTTCACTGGAATCGGTGTGACCCTGTCAGTATTGTTGGTGGAGTTCAGGGTGTTGCTTACCTGCCTGAATATGTTTACACTGAGACCTAAGGCGCAATCTCAGTCTACTGACTACAAAAAAAGGTTTAGCTCACCCATAGATGCATACATTTAGTCACGTGAGTCATGTTTTATTTGTAGGATTTAGCTTCGTAGTTATGCCCTGCATGTGAAAGGAATAGTTTGGAGCTCCAAAGCTATCCAAATACTGGTGGCCTTTCTTTGCAATGATGGGGTGCGCTCATTTAGATCAAACAGAGCCCACAGAAATCAAGTAGGTGCTCCCTTATTGTTTCGTCTCAAGCCTGTGGCAGAAGTAATTTTGTATAGGGATTTATAGAGAGGTGCGGTGGTATCTAGCATCGTGCTTTTTCTGAAAATGCTGGTCTCGTAACTGTTGAGCTCAACAGTTAAGTGTTTCTTTTCTTGCTTCATCTTGTTTTCTTATTTTAACTTCCAGAAACTAAAGCCGGTGGATTATGAGTATCGAGAAGAGGTTCATTGGACCAAGTGTCACGGTTCTTTGGGCATTGGGTCTTTTGGAGAAGTATACAAAATAGAGGACAAACAGACGGGATTTCAGTGTGCTGCCAAAAAGGTAACTATACGTGAGAAAGGGGGGTGGTTCATGACACAAGAAGGTGTACAGAGAAAAAGTCTTCTCCTTTCAGCTACCATGGACTGTAGGTACCTTATTGTACAGTCACTGAAATGCTGCTGTCGTTATGTTCAGGGTAAAACTTCAAGGTGATGGCATGAAGAGAAAAGCAGATGGGGAACCTGTATGTGCACAGGGGGTCCAGCTTAGCAGCCAGAAATAGGTTCATTTGGCCTTCAAAGTGTGCTACAAGAGGTCTTGTCTTTTGTGCTGAAACAGGCCGAAAGAGTAGAGATTTCAGAAAGATTGTAAGCGTTTCTGAGTGACTGCGGGGGAGGAACAGCCGTGTGAGTTGTCTGCTTATCTAACTATCCTCAGCTTAAAGTGCATCTAGTGTAAATGGTGACATGGCAGGTGTTTCCCTGTTGAAAAATGAATAAAGTAGGGGAAAAAAATAAGGCAGTCGGTAGGCACTCAAAACAGAGAGAGCTTTTGTCTGTTCAGTGAGCGTCATATGCAATACTGGCACATTGTAATGAGGTGATTCTGTTACAGGTGCAGCAAAGGATGTGTAGTTTTTCAGAAGTTGGCATAATAATATATTACACGCTAAGATATGCCATTGTCATACAATGTATGAAGCGTGTGGAATATAACTTGGATCAGGGTACATAATTTGTAGGCAGCCAGGGGGAGGCCTCAGAGGTGAAGGCAGAGTGATAATGCAAGTAGATGATGAGAATGTAAACTATTTTGTTTGAACTTAACAGTTGAATAGTTTCATCACCTCTGTGAACTGCTGTTTCTCACATTACTCCAATAGAAAACTTCAAAAAGTGTGTGGGAAGCATTTGTCTTGAGTACAAAAATATTATATGCAAAAAGAATTGGAACTTGTGTTTTTCAACTTTAAATGTTTGCTTTTTCTTGTTTATGTTGGTCTCAACTTGACGTATTGCCTGTGGAAAGATGTAAGTGGCAAGACTAAGCCAGCTTGTCCGGTGTTTTAACCATTTCATTTGTCAGCTTTATAGAAGCAAACATATTTAAAGCATGTAGAAAATTATTTCCTATTCTGCATCCTCACATTTTAGATGTGGATTTTTGTGGCAACACAACCTGCTTGTTTTCTGACAGTATGTAACTACTTAAATTTGTTATCTGTTTTGCAAATGCACAGTCTTAGGAGAAATAGCCGCTACTAGTGGGGTATATTTTCAGGAAAGAGGAGTGGTTGTGCTGCAAAGGAAGACATGAGAGTAGGAGAAGCTGAAGTCTTTCAAAATGTCAATTTTTTTTTCCCTAATTACTGGAGGATTTCAAAGGATACTTCTGTAGATGAGAAATACATCTTCTCAGACCAAACTCGTAAACCAATGAGTTCTAACATGCAAGTTGAACACCAAACTATGGTGTATTCTGTTTTACATCAGTAACTGTCCTCAATTACTGCTGTCTGCCTGTGTTAAGGGGACTACCTGACCGACCTTCTTTCACCATACTTGGTGTTGTAAGCACCTGCTCTCCAAATTCTTGAGATTAAAGAAAACTAGCTATAGCTGGATTGCTGACAGTGAAGAAACCTGATACATCCTTTTCCCACCAGAATTTTAATGACTCATGTTTTCCTTCTGGTCTTTAGCAAATTCTTGTTTTATTATTATTGGCCGAACTTGGTGAATAGAGTTTTTCTGTAACCATTCTTCTGTGCAGGCTGAGTATCACCTAAAAAGGTGATAGTGCAGATCCCTGCTTGTGGCCATATTTCGTATTCCCTCCTGTTTTGGGGAGTTTTATTTTTGTCAAGTACTGCACCATCCTTAATTTTTTTTTCCCTCTTTCATGAAAGCAGAATGTTTAAGTTGTTAGTATTCTCTTTTTCACCGAGACAGAAATTATCTTCCTCCTGAAGATTACCAGTACTCATCTATAAGCCAGAGGTGTGCAACCTGGCATCTTTTTTGACAAATCTTCACTTCTCTCGGACACTGAGGATTTAGGGACTCTCATCGTCATTGTTCAGAATCATTCTGAGTGTTCCCATTTGTTTCTGTACCCATCGATTGCTGTTAACGAAGGTCATCCTTGTGCTTCTGCTGTTAAACAGTGCAGGACACTCTGACCCAAGCATCAGAGAGGGACAATTCTGTCAGGATTCCTCACAAAATTTGTTCAGTGCTTCTTTGTTTCTTTAGGTACAAGTTGAACACTTCCGTGCGGAGGAGTTAACAACATGTGCTGCAATAACAAGTCCTAAAGTTGTGCCCTTGTACGGAGCTGTGAAGGAAGGACCTTGGGTGACCATCTTCATGAAGCTGATGGAGGGTGAGAAAGGAACAACCACAATGGAAGCACCATTGTAACTGTTGAATGCAGCGGACATTTGATTTCCTCTTCTTCCTGCCCCAATTTTAAATCTGTTAATTCTTTGATGTATCCAGAGTGTTCCTAGCGTTAATTCCTGAGTAGGTCGGGATAGGTATGTGTACCCCCTCCTGGTGTGTAGCAATGGTCTTTCTGTTGGGGGAATAATTTCCAGTCCTGCCTCACTTGAGTTCAAGATGTATATCTCTTGACAGCCGCTGCAAATTTTCACTAAACACACAGCTGATGCTGGTTTTTGCTTTCATGTTTATTTGCATGGCACCATGTAAAGCACATTGTGCTGGAATAGGGGATACTTTATGAGCAAACCTAGAAGCTTCCATTGCCTGACCCTCTTTTTCTAGCCGGGACTGTGGAAAACAGCCTGTGAAGAATCGGCTGGTGATCAGTAGCACCTAGAAATGTCTGATCTGATCACAGAGTAGTTGCTTTTGATACAAAGCAACACCATTAAACTGACACTAAGCAAAAGGCTTCATAAAAGAGGCCAGTTTCTGTGGGCAGTAAGAACTCTGGGAATAAACAAAAGGAACAGACCCATGTGTGGAAGATAAGGGCTGTCAGACCTGGCAGTTCTCATTTCTTCATCAGAAACAACAAGGAACGCTGATGATGCTGGGAAGAATGTAAAGATAAGCTAACATGGACTCTCTGGATTCCTTTCTAGGTGGCTCACTAGGTCAGCTAATAAAACAGAGTGGCTGCCTGCCAGAGGACAGAGCCCTCAGTTATTTGGGCCAGGCGTTAGAGGGCTTGGAGTATCTTCATGCTCAAAACATTCTCCATGGAGATGTAAAAGGTAGGATGGTACTTAAGGTACCTTGTTCTTTGCTTTTTCTTACGAGAGGCAAACTGCTTGGAGATGAAGTTAGTGAGTGGCAAAAGGTTATTTACTAGATTTTCAGCTCTACATTTGAGATGGAGCTTAACTTGGTTCTAAACAGCTGAGCATATCATACTTGTCACCTCTTTCTTTCTGTCATCCAGTGGGTCTGATGGGCTGTTTGCCCAGGCTGCCTTGCCACTGGGGTAGAGGAATCTCCAGGGCAGATAATTGGTAGCTTATAAGTAGAAATAATTATGGTACTTGCTTAAGCCAGTGACACTCCATAGTGTCAATAGATACCAATTAAGATTATAGACATATATAGACACTATGACCTAGTGTCAACAGTCAACCAACAGACCTTGGTTTGGGTTCAAAAAACTGTAGTTCTGTGGGGTTTTGACTTTTTTTTTTTTTCCATCTCAGTGACCGTAATACAAAGGAGACTGACTAACTAAAAACTTCTCCTTGACAGCGGAAAACGTGCTCTTGTCTGATGATGGAAACAGGGCTCTTCTGTGTGACTTTGGTCACTCTGCTCACCTTCATCCAGATGGCCTGGGAAAGTGCTTGGTCACAGGTAAGGATTTTCTGCTGCAATTCTAAAGAATTACCCTATTGACCCATTCTTTCTTTTCGAACATTTGCATATGGCTAATTTGCAAGCAACTGTATTTTTCCAGACTTAATGTTGCTCATAGTGTCGCATTTATTGCTATTACTGTGATGTATCCCACTGACAGCTAAAATGAACTTAAGGTTGGAAGGCAGTTCTTATCTCCGAGTCTAGAAGGCTGTTGTATTTTTTGTAAGATTATGTCAGCACGCTACATTCTGTGTTTTGTCCCTGCAAGAAACCACATTGAAACTTAAAAATTTAACTCTGACTTGCCATGTAGCCTCACTAAACAGCTGGGGAAGAATCCTGACCTCTACCAATGCAAAATTCCTGACTGACTTTTGGGCAGTTAAACTTTACAGTGCTTCTTAATGCAGCTGTTGAAGGAGAAGGATATGTTTTCTAATGCCAAGCTCACCAATGGAGTGTCATGTTTTGCCTCCCAGATTTGCTGGGAAGGGGAGCTTAATATCTATTCTGTGTATAAGGGATGAGACTGATATGGAGATGTAACCTTTGAACAGCTTTATAAGAGCACACAGTGCTGCTTTTTGGGTTAAGGTGACTTGTTTCTCACTTTAATTGAAAAGACAAGGAGGGTTGCCAGCAGTTGCACTGAAACAATCGTCTCGTTTACATGCAGTGAGTTTTCATTTGAATGGTTTTAGGGAACTATGTGCCTGGCACGGAAACTCATATGGCTCCGGAGGTAGTGATGGGAAAGCGTTGTGACTCCAAAGTGGATGTCTGGAGCAGTTGCTGTATGATGCTGCACATGCTTAATGGGTGCCACCCTTGGACCCAGTATTACAATCATCCGCTCTGTCTAAAGGTAAGTGAACCAACATATCTCTGGTAAAAGGTATGTAAGCCTGCAAAATCTCATTATACCTAGCTAGAGAGCAGTCGTTTCAGGAAGGCTGGCTGAGGGCCAGCTGGGCATTTACAAATATGCCAACCTTGCTTTGGAAGCTGATCACTTCTGCCTCTTTGACTGCTGTGTATTACACATGGTAGGGCTGTTTCTTTCATATCCTGCTCATGACTTGGGTGTGACTTTTTAGCCATTCAACTGTAATAAAATTGCTGCTCAGGTCTCTCATGTAATGCTGTAATTTCAGTTGGAAATGCTCTCAGGGTGGGAAGAACCTTTCTGAAATCAAATGAAGCCTCTCTGGTCTAACCTCTTTCACTTCCTGTTTGTTACACAGATAGCTAAAGAGCCACCTCCTCTGAGGGAAATTCCACCTTCCTGCAACCCTCTCACTGCCGAGATTATTAAAATGGGTCTGGAGAAAGAGCCTGTTCAGAGAGCGTCTGCATCTGTACTGAAAACTAAGACCAGTGTTGCACTTGAAGAAGGTAGAAATGTCCTGTATCTAAAGCTTCTTCCCCGCACTGATGAGGTGGCCACTCGCTAGTTATGTCAGCGTGGTCCTATGGGAAATACCAGTATGTTTTACTGTTCAGAATATCTTTTGCACAGGCGTCAGCATCGATGTGTATTTTTGGATTGATAGCTTTTACCTGCAGCCGGGTGTTTCTCACCTAAATAAATTTAAATTTCCTGTGTGCTGTCACACGCTCGCTCTTCCTTCTCTGCTTGAAGTAGACGATGTTGTGCTTTAATTTTAAGGTGTGTGCTGTGGCTGGGCTCATACTCAGCTGAAGTGTCAACTGCATCTAGTGAACTAGAGCCTGGTATGCAGCGAAACTGAAAGCAGAAGTTTATTGCATCCTGAACTGTAACTCAGACTTGTGATCCAGTCTTGCCTCTAAGACTATCCATAATTTATTTCTACTTAATTCTGCTGAAAGGTTTTATAATACAGCCAGAATTTGTAGAGGTGATCTGGTTTTGCCTTTTGAAGAAGCTGGGTATTTTACAGCAAAATACAGTTCAGAAGCTCTTATTGTGAAGGAAAACTTTTTTTTTTCTTTATTTGATAATGTTTGTGTGCTTTTTTTGTGGTTCTTTTATAGTGGGAGGTGTGACAAGCCCCTGGAAAGGTGAATACAGAGAGCCTAGACATTTATCTTTGAACAAAGAAAACAATCCACAGACATCCCTGTCCCCCACAGTGAGCCCAGTTTCTGAGACTGCTTCTGACCCAAAATTGGCAGCCAAAGTTTCTTGTGCGAGCCCAGTCCTACCACCACCATCTCTGGAGCAAACAGAGGAGGTCGAGGGAACCCCTTGGAACGTGTGTAAGGAGTTACCTGAGACCTGGGATCCTCCACCTCTCTCCTCGACTCCTCTCCCCTTGAAGAGCTGCAGCCATGTGGAGAGAGCAACAACCATTTCAGAACAAGAGCTTCAGCAGCTGGAAATAGGTAAGCGACGCGCTATGTAGGGAATTCAGCTTTTTGCTTGAGAGCGTGGTAAAAATACAGCTGCTTTCTTTTGGTCTCTTGACAGTTATTTCTGGGTTTTGAGCTTGGATGTCATTTTGTTCATAGTTCCTTTCTCATTACGCAAATTGCTCAGCCTTCCTTGAAACTACTAAAACCAGTAGTCCTTAACTAATTAAATATGCCGCAAAGGTAGTGGTCAGGATTTCCTTCCACTCTCTGAACAGTGGCGTGAACTTTTCTGAGAGGTGCAGGAACCTCTCAGAAAACAGCCAGCTTCAGACTTGTGCTTATGTGCACTGTATAAACAGTGTCTGCAATTCCAACTTCCTCTGAAATTTTAGGTTTTCAAACATAATTATTTTAATAAAGGGATAAGCCTATTGGATGGGAGATGCCAAACAAAGCAGTATAGTTAAAATCAGTCTGCAACTGTTGTGTTCTGGGCGTTAGGCAACCTATAGCCACCAGCCAACAAATTTGCTAACCAGCAGCAGTCCAGAATTTGAAAATCAGCAATAAGTTTAGTGTGAAAATCAGTGAAGTAATAGTATACTCAACCTTACACCTTTTTTATCGCAAATTTTCTCGTCTTTGTAAATTAATTTAAAACTTCAAGCTAGGAAAAAAAGTGTCTTGAAATGTAACGTCACAGAACTGAGGAATGGCATTTTAGGGGTTGCTGAGGGCCACCTCTATTCTCAAATGGCTTTGGATCTTCAATGGCCTCATCAGGTCTGGATATTATCGGTGCAAGTTGCTGCAAGAGCTGGGTACATAAGTTTGACCTTTCCCTGGGTACGGTGTGGATGGATCTATGGGGAAGACTGATAGGTGACATAATGGGCAAGAACTGGGAAATTCTGGGTGCTAGTCCTGCCTCTGGCATTTTGCATGTCATTGCATAATTCATCTGTCCTGTCTGGCTCAGTTCCCTTATTTTCACAGTGGTGGCCATAGCCTCTACTTAGCAAAGGAATTGTGCATCGTGTTTTGCGGACACTAATATCAATGTTCGTTAGATAACGCTGAAGAAGCTTTGGGTATTAATTGCAGTGACTGATTAGAGCAGGGAGGCATGAAAGGAATCACTGAAAATGTCTTCCTTCTCTTTCCTTTTGCTTGCAGAACTGTTTTTGAACAGCCTTTCACAGCCTTACTCGCTGGAAGAACAAGAACAAATGCTTTCATGTCTCAGCATCGACAGCCCGTTTGTGTCAGATGCCAGTGAGAAGGTGAGTATAAATGGATGCTAGCCGTGTTACTGTGGGTGTGGGGGGTCCAGGGTAACCACCTCTGGGAAACTGGAAGCTGTGACCAACGGACATCCGGAGTTTCTCATGTTTGTTGCTGCTTTTTGACACCCAGTTTGCTGGAGAGCACCTTGGAAAGAAATCTTTGTTCTTGGACAGTGGGGTATTTAGGATTGAAGCTGTTCTTTAGTTTACTCTCCAGCATGGATCCCTTTCTTCCAGTTGCTCTCCTGTGCTGTATACTCACAGTAAGCATCAAGTCTGTGGATGTGGAAGATCCCAGCAGCCCTGACCCTCTCTATGCAGAGGAAAGGAACTGACGAAGCAGTGATGAGTGTAGGAGCTGAACCAAGTTGGACCAAATGGCTGTGCAGCCCAGGGTCTTCTTCCTGGCAATGGCCACTAAAGGGATGTTTAGGGAAAGACCAGAAGAGTAAGGCAGAAGAACGCAGACCCTGCTCTTCAATATTCGTTCCCAGCCTATGGATCTGTTCTCCATTAACTTCTTTTAACCCATTCATACTAATGACTTATATAGCCTAAGCTACTTAAATACTTTGTTTAATTAATTTTGTTTGCTCTAGGACTGGTGTTCGTAAGGAAAGGAATACCAGTGAGAAACACTGAATAAGCCTGAAGGACGTAAGCCCTTCAGGCATTGTTTTCAAAGACAGAGTCCAAAATTGCGTAGCCTGCCATCTACAGGAGTAATTTCTGACTGTGATCATCTTTGTTTCCTATTTCTGTTCCTCTTCTTAGCCTTCTAATGCTTTTTGAGGAGGACTGAGAGGAGTTCTGTTGACACAGCATGGTGTGCGGCATGGGATATGACTCTGCTTTGCCCCCTGCCTCTTAATATCTAACCCTAACATTTAATTTTACTTTTGACTGGTACTTACCACTACGCTGATCTTGTCAGATTAACCTTCCATGACTCTAAGATACTATAGATTTTTCCAAGCAGTACAGTAATGTAGGGTCTGTAGTTGTTTATGTACAGTTGACTGTTTTTCCTGGGTGTTACTGGTCACTTATTGGCATTAGAATTTTATCTGATGCTTTATTCTCCTGTCTCTAGATACGATACGATACGTATCATATTTAGATACATATCTAAATCTACGATAAAACCTTTTTTCCTCATCCAGCTCTTCAGATGGTTATTGATTTGGCTATTGAGAATAACATACTATGTCTGCAAATTGTTGCATTGCTATTTGTCTCCTTTTCTAGATGGCAGGTAAATGTTGAGTAACGAAAGACCTAGCCTAGATCCCTGTGGCTTTCTACTTTTGTCTTCCTGAGGTTATTTTAATGTTCATTTCATGCCAGCTCATTTTCTTTAGGAGGCTTTGACAAACTTGTGCTTATTTCTGCAGAACTCCATGAAGGCTTCTCATAGCTTGAGGGACACTATGAGCTCTGGGATTCATTCCTGGAACAGCCAGACAGATGGACAGAGCTTCAGTTGGAACAACCTGCTGAACCGCAGTCGGCACACAGACACTCCCAGCTATTTCAACGGTGAGTCTGAATGTCTGGGGTTTGGATAAATGGTCAGATATCATTTTCTCAGTATCTGGAGGGTCTGGGATACGGAGTCTTTGAGCTCTTCTTATCCTTCAGTTGCTGTGTCAGCACAGACCCTCCTTGAAAGCACATGGGTTGTCAAGCGGCCAAGTCTGCCCGAGTCATAGATGGGTGGAAGGTACTCAAGTCTGTATAGCCTAGTAAAAGCCAGAGAAGTTCCTGGATGCACAGAGTCTGGTTCAGCTTTGTATGCCTTGCCTCATGCAACTGCCATATGCAAGAATATATGCTTTATAGCCATAAATGTCTACAAAGTAATTTTGAGGGCATGTGGTGCAAATCAATACATCTCTTCAGCTGCTTTCTGGCTAAATCCAGCTCTGCTCTGTAAGTCATTGTTGTCTTCAGCAAGCCTCTATGCTCAGCAAAAGACCTACATAAATTAAATGCTTAATGACAAAAACAAGTTCTTCTGATGTATGTGCCTTGCTAGTCAATTTTTCTGTGTTGGACTGCGAAGTCATTATACCCACAGCAGAAGCTGATGAGTTCTCTTGCGCATTTCAGGAGTGAAAATCCAGATCCAGTTGCTAAGTGGAGAAAATTTACACATCAGGGATTTCCACAGGACAAAGGTGGGAGACATTGCCACTGGGATAAGCAGCCAGGTGAGACACAAAGCTGGGAGTTAAGTCTAAGAAGCAATTTCTTCCATACGGCATCCTCAAAATGCCTTAAAACCAGGGACCTAGCAGTCCGTTCAAGGATCCTAATGACACATTTAGTAACATAACTTCAGTGCTGCTGTTACGAGTATGATACCAGAAGATGTTTTCTGAATCATAAGCCATTGCTAATTGTCATAGGGACCACAGGGTTCTCCATTTTAGAAAGCACCTGTGCTGCAGCTTAAAAATCCTTCTCCTTGATTATAAAGATAAATTCTTTCCCCTCTCCCTAAAGAAGAATCACTGTATGACTTCTTCATCAAGAGCAGTAATATCAGCTAAGGGAAATGGGTTGTGTTTGGTTGTGATGCTTCTAACTTGTTAGGTTGGAGGGGATATTGGCAGGCTCCATTGAACCTCACTGTGGGCCTCTTTGGCAGTCCCTGGAAGAAACTCCTGAGTCTTTGTGAGACTGTGACTCATCTGAGGGTAAAACGTGGTGATCATCTCTAAACAAAGAGGTTGCAGAAGTCCAGAAAATATTTTAGTTGTGTTGGTTCTCTTTGGCGTACTTCATCCTCTTGGACATCACAAAGCAAAATATCACTAGCCTGCAGAGGAATTCACAGTGCCCAAACATAGATAGTTCAGGAATCACCAGCAATGGTCAAAAACTGGGGCGAGGCAATTCGGCAGCAAGGTGAACGCTACCTAGTTCAGTTTCTGAGATACTTTCTTACAAGAGAAGGTTAGGATGTTCCTGCCAAGCACAAACCTCTCTCCAGGAACTTTTCTTGGGTTGGGAAGCTATTTGGTGGGTTTGATAGATGGATATTATGTTCTGAAAGAGACTTGAAGTGCCACTCAGATCTGTTTGTTCTGCTTCACAGATACCAGTCCCTGCTTTCAGTCTGGTTACTAAAGAAGGCCAGCCAGTTCACTATGACATGGAGGTCCCCGACTCTGGTATTGAGCTGCAGTGCACCCTTGCCCCTGACTGCAGCGTCAGCTGGACGTGGCGAGTCAAACACGGTCAACTGGAGAACAGGCCATGAAGCCATTCCTGTTTTGGAGGTTTTTACCTTGCTGAAAGAAGGAATTGCAAAAGCTTCCAACCACCCTTGCCATGGAGCACCAAGTGCAGTTGCTGGTGTTTTGTGCTGAAGTAGGATAGCAGCTCAGCAGCTCACTGCCCTCGGGCCTCACTTCTGTTGTCTGTTCTGATCCAGTTCCAAGGCATGTCCTGAACTTAGATGTTCCCCAGAACAGTGGGAATTACTTGTTTTGGGTGTGAGTGTTAGGTTGAGCTTGAGAATAGTGGGTGGAAATTCCTGCTTTTCAGAGGAATGCAATTGTGCTTTTCAGGAGAATAGGGGGATTGGATGAGAACTGTTGCTCAGCCTCCGAGGTGAAGCCAGTAGTTGCTGGGCTTGCCCAAGGGAGGAGGTTGGGTATCTTCAGTGCAGCTGTGGTTGTTTGTGCCGAGGGGAGCTGGCTAACTTCCTTCTAGCTGGAGGAAAAACTTAACGTTTCTGTAGGCTTTGGGTAGCATCATCTCTACCTCAAGCCTTTTGCATGGGGAAAATCGACAGCAGTAACTAGCTGGGTTCTTGGTTTCACCTCCCACCCTTCCCCGCAGACGCTTCCTTCTTGAATCAGAAAAGAACTTTGTTCCCAGAAAGAGCTTTGCTTGCAGCTCTCATCTTCAGGTCTCCTCCCCGACTTAGGAGCTGGTGCTCTCTCTGGTGTTGCTGCCAACGTGGTCTGGCAGGTAGGGCAGGAGGAGGGTAATCCTTGGTGGGCAGGGTGAAGGGGTTGTATTCCTCCATCCTGTTTTCACCGCTGACTTGGGACTTCACTTGAACTGTCCGGTCCGGGCAGCTCCCCCTGGAGGGGGAAGGACCGGCGGCTCAGTCAGCTCAGACAAGGTCTGAATTTTGCTGCAGCGTTTGTAAAATCTCACTCCCAGCTATCAATCCAGCTGGCTGCTCGGCCCCTCCGCTGGAGATGGGTGCCCCAGTTCTGCGTGGTGTGTTAGCTCAGGCTGTCTTCACCAGCACTTACGGACTGGCACGAGGCTTCACGCTGCTCCCCTTCTGTCAAAATGTGTTAAAAGAGTGGGACGGGTAGCTGGGCCCGTAATGCCTTAAGCTTCAAACTTTTTTTTTACCGATTCGTGAATTGTTTGAAGTATGCTGAAACTGCATGGGTCAAACTCAGATGGGCAGGTGTTGTCAGCCCTTCTGTAACCCAGAACAAAGCCAGAGGGAGGTGTAAGCTATGAGCGCGCTTGTTCAGGACTGCTCTAAGTCCTTGCGCGTCTGGAAATCGCGGTCACTTGACGATGCGCTGTGGCTCTTCCAGTGTGCTGTCACTACAGCGGCCTCTGAGCAGGGGCTATCTACATCCAGGCTGAGCAGAGGAGCAGCTCCCTGAAAGCAAGGAGGGCCCTGCCGGATCCGTGCTGGTTCTGGGGGACACAACGGGGCAGGAATGCTTGCAGTTTTCTCAAGTGAAGTTCACTTAGAAAATAGCTGGGAGAAGTTATACTCTGGGCCTCCCTTTTTGAGGACCAATGCTCCTTAAGCAACCGATATGCTTTCCCTTCGGTCTCCCAGAACATCGGCTGGTTTTGATACACTAGGCAGTGACATCCCTAATTAGAAAACTAAAGTTGTGATGCAATAAAAAAGTGGAACTCTTGAAGAAAAATTAAACCTATCACCGCTATGGGTATAGTTTTTATAGCACTTTTTGTTTTAAAGCACTTAATACGTTGTCCAAAATAGACACCTAATTATAGCTGAAATGCCACATTAAGAGCCTTTTTAGTAAACAGTTAACATGTTGCACACATCTCTTCCAGGAAGGAGTGGGGGGAATGGGTAGGTTGGCTCGATTTTGTTTTTTTCAGATGCCATAAACTACTAAGAATTGTAGGCTCTGGAGCAGAAGGGATCGAAATACCTTCCTAGGAGCTCCCAAGCGTGTATTCAGTGCACCAACCAAGCTCCCTGCGCCCGGCACCCTTCCAAGCCTTCCTCTGAGGGGGGGAGAGGAAAACCTGTTGGTTGTTTCTAAGAAGAGTCTGTTGGTGATGTGTCAATATGACACATCACTGTTGGTGATGTGTCAATACGAAAGCATGGTCTGTTCCCTTCCCAAACGCTGCATCTCGTGGCTTTCACTGTTGTCTGCAAAATGCTTCGATGTACAGGTGTACGGTTTTGTACATTGGTGTCAGACTCAAGTTCTGCCAAGCAGTAGGGCAGGATGCAGCAGCCCTCTCTTTGCAGGACTTCTGAGCTTTACACTTCATCTATAGCATTAACGTTAATCTCAGGCCACCTACACGAATGGGTGAAAGGCAGTAAACCCTTGCGAACCCGGAATGTCTTGTTGGGTAGATGGAGATGTCTGTGTTCTCCTGTACTCTCACACCAGCATTAGCCGGTATCTCCATCCTGTTTGTTTTGTCCAAAACCTTCAGTCCTATTTTGCTGCCTATTTTGCTATTTCTCAAGTGAGAAAGCGAGGCTGCAGATTTCCACCTAACAAATCTCTAACGTGAGCCGGCCAGACAAGTGGGCTGTGGCATCGGCAGTCCCTGCCGGATGGGAAAGACACTTCGGCTAATACCACAAACCACTGGTGCTTTCTTACCGTCCCGAAATGTGGTTCTGCTCTCAGGAGTGTCTCCAGGGTTTTCATGGTTTTGCTACCTGCCAGCTGACTCTCCTGCTGCCAGGACAGTTTCCTCTTAATTTGGCTGGTCGTTATTGCTGTGACAGGCATAAAAAGTCCAGCTTCCAGACCCAGGCTGGCCGTGCCATACTGACAGAAGAGAAAGTCAGGAAAGCCTCTCATTATCCACGTTAAAGTTTGGCTGAAACTGTGTGTAATAACATAACTAGTCTTTAGGACAGAACCCCAGCTCAGGGTAGGGAGGACAAATAGCAGTAGGAGTGATAAACACAGGTGGCTCTTGTCGCATAGCTCCTTCCGAAAGTCTGGAAAAATCACCGTTGGCAAAGCAATATGAAGCTGATAATCTCTTTGGGATGGGCAGCACCGGCATGGGTGAAGGCGGTGGGATGACAAGCTTGTGTTGAATGAATGACACTTTATAAAACTGTGATTTCTTGAAATTAACATTTTTGACCTGCATTTTCACAGGGAAAAAAATAAAGCTGGAAAAAAAGATTCTTTACTCGCATTGCTAGTGGTTTGATACACTGTCCCAGAGAACAAGGCAACAGTGCTGAATAAGGCATTTTTCAAGAAGGGAAGCCTGGTCTGATTAAACTCTGCTATGTTACCCTAGTTTTTGGGGGATGCAGGGAGAAGTCATTTCTGGGTAGCAATAACTTTGATGGATCTGAGTGCAGGATTTGCTAAATATACTGGCATCTCTCCCTATTTCCAAGCAGATGGCCCCCTTTCCTCCTCCTGTCCCATTGCAGGCAGGGGGATTCGCTGTACTGGGAGCTGCCGAGGCTTCCCCTCGATAGTGGAGAAGTAGGTCTGGGATCCAGAGGCACCAGGTTAGGCAGGCAGAGCTCTGGAGACTCGCCCACGCCTTTCAGCAAGTGTTTCTGCTCACTGCCGCTGCAGGAGCTGTTGTCTCCCCTTAGGTGGTGCGTTCCTGCTAGCACAGGGGACTGCAGATGTGCTGGTGGCTTTCCCAGTGAGCGAGTGAGGTCGGTTGTCTTGAAACATAAACCCCCAAATTGAAGTTGCGGGGGGGTTGCTGTCACGTCCCTACGTTTGTACTGTGAGCACAGGGGTCAGATAGTTGTCCGCAGGCGAGGTGGGTGTGTTGTCGCTGGAGTTCCCCCTAAGGACACAGCTCAGCTTGGGGAAGCACTAGACCATGTCTCTGGAGCCAGCCCAGCGGAGCGGCAGTGTAAAATAGCTTCTGCTGGGCCGTTGCCCTGGACCCCTGTGCTGGACTTAGCCTCTCCTGAGCTGTCTGCTCCTCCTGGCTGCAGATGGCAGGAGCTGTGGCCTTGCCCAGGTAGCCCAGCAGATGGGTACGTGTCTGTGCAGGTGCCTGGGGTCTGGTAGCCTTCTCCTCAGGGACACTTGTGTAGTAAGAAGTGGGACTGCCCCTTGGAAGAGCCACAAGTCCTGGCTTTTCGTTTCTGTTGTCCTGTGGCACTCTTACTCCTCATATTTTCACCCGTTAGATTGTGGCTGCCTGTCCTGGAAGGACCTGCAGGGCTGAGCGGAGCCTTGAACTTACCCTACCCCCAGCTGCAGTCATGGGCAAGTCAGAAATGCATCTTCTGCTTAAAAATGTTCAAAGGAGCGTGGTCACCGCTCCTGGCAGCAGTTCCTTACGCAGGAGGTCACGCGTCATTAGTGGAGCAACAAGCGACAGCTCCTGCATCCCTCCCTCCGTCCATCCATCGCAGCATCGCCCCCCCCGCAAAGCTTCTCACAGACAATTGCTTTATCCTTAGAGTCATTTTATTACCATTTCTGCTTTAGATTAAACAAGCCTTTGGTGTATAAAAATAATGTATACAAATTAGCAGTTAATGTTTTACATTTCTGGCTTAAAGGCATTTATAAGTTACACATTCATTTCCCTTCCCTCCCCTTTGAGCTCGTGTGTGATACTGAGCCGGTTGGCGCTTAGCATCTTAATTACAGCAGGAAGCAGTCGCTGCTCTGGCTTACAGCGAGGACTTGGCCTGGTCTAAAAGCTGGGGCGAGAATGTACACGGCAGCCACACGTCCTCGCAGCAGGGCGAGCAGGGGCCGTTAGTGAAGTAAATGCATTAGGAGGTTAATTGCGACAGTGCATGGTTCAGATTTACTCCTCAGCAGCAGGGCAGGGGAGGAATCAAGTCCAGTGTGTTACCTGGAGGCTTGTGCAGCTCTCTGGCCTCTCTTCTCCTGCGTGGTTTCAGCAGTGGCCCTGCGGCGCTTTGGGATCGTGGTGGTTGCTGCAGGGGCCGGAGGCTGCCTAGCACCTGCTGCACGTCGCGTCCTGCGACTGCTGGCTAACGGGGAGCAGCCTCCTGCTCCCCGAGGGCTGATGGTCACCGCTGCCTCCGAGGGGCTCCAGCCCCAACAGCGGAGGTGGATGCTAGGGATGGAGGAGGGCAGAGCTAGGTCCCACCTTGCAGAGACTTGATGATAGTAAGTCCTTGACCCTGCTGCTGATGGCTGTAGCTACAGAGCCTTCCCGCAGTGAGGAACAGACTCACCGGAGCCTTAGAGTCCTGGTGAGGTCCTGTATGTGGGTGTTCCAGTCCCTGCTCCCATAGCACAGAGGAATTTTAAGGAAGACATATAAAATCGCTGTAAAATAGCACCCCTGCCAGCTCCTGGGGTACGGGAAGTGCCCAGGGTGGGATCTTTGCAGCAGGCTCCACACTGGAGAGGAGGCATGGCCCGTGCCTGCTCAGCTCAGCAGCGGAGGAGAACACGGGTCTCCGAGGGCTGGGGGAGATGGGGCAGACGCGCAGGGACGGCTGCGTCCCTGGCTTGCAACCCTCCTCCCCTCTGCAGCGGGAAATCAAAGGCACCAGCGAGCTGAAGAGTGGGGCACACCAGTGCGCAGGGCTGACCCCGAGACAGGCGTGCAATGGAGCAGCTCTGCGGTAGGGATGGGGCAGCCCCTCTTTTCCTTCCAAGACAAGTTGGAGCACTTTCTGGGCCCCCCCTCCCTGCCCATCCCCAGGAGGGTCCCCCAGCCCTGCCAGCCCGGAGGAGAGGAGCTGAGAGCCATCGCTAAGCAAGCGCCAGGGAATCCCTGCGCCGGACCCAAGGGCATGCAGGGTGGGAGCTGGCACGCTAAGCGGCTGGAGCGGCTAGGAGCGGGCACCGTCCCTCCGCCCTGTGTCGTCGCGGGTTGGCAGGTTGACGTCCTGCAGTCCCATCTGTGTCGGGAGGATGGTCCTGCCCCGGTCCTGGCAGCTGCAGGGACGGCGCCGGTCAGAGCGAGATGTCCGGCGTCGCCTGCAGGCTCTGCCCCGCAGCCCGGTTCTTGGCGCTGCCGCGGCCCTTGTCTGCACGCCGGTAAGGGTTGTTCCGCAGATCTGCACCGGGGGAAGCGCAGAGGCTGGCTGAGCTCCATCTGCCCGCCCCAGCGAAGGCCGGGACCCAGTCACCCACCGCTGCCCAGGAGTCGCCCCGTGTGGGTACGAGGCTGCTCGGGAGAAGCCCGACCCGCTGCACGCAGAGACGGGAGCAGCAGCGATGAACAACCAGCCTGCGGGACCCCAGCCCGCAGCTCTTTCGGTGCCCAGCACTGTGCCGTGGGGCTGGGGCTGGTGCCGTGGTGCCCCTGGGGTTGGCTTTCAGCATGGGGCAGAGTGCAGCCGGCCTGCCACGCCGCCAGAGGTGACGACGGGCCGAGAAACCCAGGAGGGTGGCAAAGTCTGGCAGCCCCTGCCTGGGCCGTGCCCTGGCCCCGAGCCCGGCTGCCCACACGTTACCTACAGAGGACTCTCCTCGTTGAAGCTCACGTCGCAGAAGAGCCGGGACGAGCGCTTGCCCGTCCGGGCCGTGAAAGGAACAGTTTTCAGAGCTGAGCAGAGCAGTCCAGAGAGACAGCGAGGAGGAGGAGGAAGAGGGAGGAGGAAGAAGCAGAAGACGAAGAGCTATGAGACAGGGCAGAGAGCGCTCGGCCGCTTTGCCGCGGGGGATGAGAAGGTGCTACGGGTGGGTTTGATCCCCACGATGGGGCTTGGTGGCCCTCTGGCTCCAGGCTGCGACAGCCACCCGCAGCCCCCCAACACCGAGGGTCTCCCTGCTGGCACTGAGCACTGAGTCTGCTGCAGGGGGGACGCCCGGCCGCGCACCTGGAATAATCTCTCACCTGAAATAATATCCTCGATGGCCCCGTCTTTTCCTTCGTAGATGAGCGGCTCCTTCACCATCTGCTTCTTCTTCAGCTCGGCGATCATGTCCATCTGCTGCCGCTTGGCCTTCTGCATGGGCAGCTGCGGTTGGGGACAGCGCAGGGTGAACGGCGTGGCTTCCTGACGCGCCCCGAAGGTGCCCCCCAGCTCTGCCCCCCCGACTCTCCCCCCTCCAGGACCCACTTTGCCCTTCCCCACCATGCAGCCCGCTTGGGGCTGGAGTGGAGCTGCCCCACCAGGACAGAGGGACAGCGGGGCACCTTCACCTCAGGCTGGTCCTTGCCGCCGGGGGGGCCGGATTCTGCCTCTTTGGCCGCGGCTTCTTGTTTCTTCCACAGCTCAATGTCCTGCTCTGCTTTCTTGGGAGAGATACAGGGAGGGTGTGCTGAGCTGGGGGGTCCTGCTGTGGGACCGCAGCTCCCCCTTCCTCCCCTTGGCAGCTCCCGGCTCACCCCAACCCAGCTCCAGCACCCCCAACCACCCTGAAGGGCAGCACCGAGCCCCGGGGTCTCTCTGCCCCACAAGCCCCCAGCCTTGTGTGTGGCTTTTTCTGGTTACCCCAAAGTGCGGTCAGGCCCCCCCCCGCAGCACCAAGTCCCCTCCCAACCCCCAGAAACAGGGCACCCCCCCAGCCCCTCCTACCTTGTAGGCTCTGATGAAGCGCATGAACATGGGGAAGAAGGTGGTGGGGGGACTGGTCTTGGGGTTCTCCCCAAAATACTCCACAGCCGACTCATACGCCTCCTGTGGACAGAGACATATGATCTGGGGGGCCAGTGCCGGGCAGTAGTGCCCCATCGCCTACCACCTCCTTCCAGCCTCTCCCACCTCGCCATCCCCCTCCGTATCCACCCCAGGCTCCCGGCTGGGAGCATCTCCCACGGGGCAGAGGTGTGAGCAGAGGGCACACCGCGGTGTCCCCATGTAGGAATGGGGGGGCCCAATCCTGCCCCATGATCCCCCACTGCCCCCAGCACCCACCTTGGCGGTTTTGCTGTCAGCCTGCAGCTTCTCCATCACCTCCAAGTTGACCTTGAGGAAGTCCTTGAGCACGGGGCTGTCGTCCTGCCGCATGAACTCCTTGCGGGTCAGCTCCATCCCCTGCTGCAGGCTCCGCACATCCTGCAACACGCTGTCCAGGGAGACTGCGGGGAGGGTGAGCAGTGCCGGGGTCAGGGAAGCTCGGAGAGCCCCCGCACCAGGGCTGCAGCCCGCCGCGACCCCCCAGCCCAGTTCCCGCAGGCGCTACCTGTGCCCGCCTTCTCGAGGAAGTGCAGCTCGGTGTGGAAGCCGGTCAGCTCGGGGTACTTCTCCGTGATCACCCGCACCAGGTAATGCAGCAGTGTTTGCTTGCGGTCCGTTGACTTCATCTCCAGGAGCTGGGAGAGAGCAGCGTTAGCCATGACCTGCATCCCACCACCCCACCTCACCCCTGCTCAGGGCAGGCTCTGGTGGCCCTCCGTCCCCATGGCTGGTTCTTCATCCCTCCATCCGTACACCTGGTCTTTGCATGTTTCCATCCCTGTGGCAGGTTCCTGTGTCCCTCCATCCCCACAGCTGAATCCCATGTGCCTCCATCCCTACAGCTGCTCCTTGTATCTTTCCGTCCCTACGGCAGGTTCCTATGGCCCTCCATCCCTACAGCTGGTCCCTGTGGCCCTCCATCCCCACGCTGGTCCCTGGGCAGTGACAGCGCGCCGGTGCACCGGCGCACCGGGCAGCCCCGTGCCGACCCTACCGCGTCGAGGCTCTGCAGTCGGAAGCCGTAGGCTGCCCCGCGCTTGCTGCTGTTCATGTAGTTCCCGAAGGCCAGGACGATCTGTGGAGACACAACAGCTCGGGGACACAGCCTGGCACGGATGGGGCACCCCTGCGGGGGCACAGTGCCTGCAGGCACCCTGGCAGCACCCTGCGTGCACCCGTCCCAGCCCGACGTCCCCCCATCAGGGACACCACACCCCAAACTCCTCACCTCGAGGATGTTGCGCAGTTTAACGGAGGACTTGAGGGAGATGGAAGCGGCAATGATGGCGTTGAGTTGCTGTGGGTGGGAGAAGCGTGTGAGACTCGCTGCGGGATGCCACCCCCTCGCAGCCCCCCCACCCACAGCCACTCATGCCCCCCCAACACCCACCGGCATGAGCAGCTGGGCCGTGTCATTGAAGTTGCCCAGGAAGATCATGACGTTCATGCGTTCGGCCAGGCGCGGGATCTTGCTGAAGCGGATCATGAACTGGTCCTCATCCGAGAGCTCCTCTGGTGGCTGCTGCTCCCGCTCAAACTTCCCGATGAGCGTCCGCTCGTACTCAGTGGGCAGGAAGCGCAGCAGCAGCTCCAGAAAGTCGAGGCTCAGGGCTTGCTGGTCATACCTGTGGGTGGTGGGAAATCATCAGCGCAGTTGGATGCTGCAGCAGGTCCCTCAACCCTCCCATCACCCATGGCCGGGTCCCATTTCCCTCCATCCCCACAGCTGGTCCCCACATCCCTCTATTTCTGGTCCCCACATCCCTCCATCTCTCCGTATCTAGTCCCTGCATCCCTCCATCTCTCCACATCTGGTCCCTGCATCCCTCCATCCCCACAGCTGGTGCCATCACTCCTCCAACCCCAGCACACCCCACACCACCCCGACCCCTTGGTGCAGCTGGGCTTGTGCCCGACCTTCTCCCATCAAGGAGGGGACACTCACGTCTCAATGGCTGTGCAGATATCCTGGATGCTGCGGCCGCCCTTGCGGAGGGTGATGGCCAGGTTCTTGGCTCGGTTGGACTCCATGAGGGTGACCTTGCTGGGAGCCTTCTGTGTGGCCTTTACCTTGAGGGCACTGATGTCCAAGCCGGGGCCCTGTGCCTTGGTCTTGAACTGCTCCTCAAAGTCACTCATGTCCAGCTCCTGTGGGGAGACAGGGCTGAGGGCACGGCGGGGAGGTGACACAGGATGTCTGGGACGAGGATGGGGCCAGAGGACCAGGACAAGGAGAAGAGGAGTGAGAGGATGAAGATGGAGCAAGGGGATGAGGTCAAGTTGAAGGGATGAGGATGGAGCAAGGGGACAAGGACAGGGGCAGGTCAAGGGGCGAAGGAGGGGGGAAGGAGGGAATGAGGAGACCAGAGGATGAAGGTGAGGAAGAATACATGAACAGGATGCAAGGATGAGGATGGAGCAAGGGCACAAGGATGGGGTGACAGCAGAAGGATGGCAGATCCCATGTTGTCCCTCTCCATGGCACCAAGGAGCTGCTCTAACCTCCAGCTCCTCCGGCAGCCGTGTGTCACCACGGATGGGTGCAAGGTGGGCATGGGGGCAGCCTCAGTGTGGGTGCGGCGTGGACTGGGGCACTGGCTCAGCCGAGCACCCCGCGTCCGGCCCCCCCAGGCCTGCCCGTGTCCTCACCTGCAGCACCTTCTCGTCGTTGAGCTCGGTGAAGACGGTGCCATCGATCTGGCTCGGCTTCAGTGCCACCCAGTTGAAGACAGGCATGCGAAACTTGGTCTGGATCGGCTTCTTCACCTTCACTGTGGGGTGACGGGGAGGGGGACNAGCATCTGCAACGGGAAGAAGAGGTGGGTGAGATGGTGGCACAGCAGGGCGTGGTGCCACGCCACGCTCCCTCCGCCACCGAGCGACTCGGCGTCCCTGGGCGCATCCCCGCACCCCTGCCTCAGTTCCCCTGCCCAGAGACACGCTGCCACCCCTCCTCCGTGCCAGGTGTCCCCACCGGGAAGGGGACATCGTGGGCTGCCGCCGTCCCCCCGCACCCGCGGTACCTGTGCCAGTGGCAGTGCTGGTGGCGGTGGCCTCTCCGGTAACCACGGGGGCTGCTGGGGTTTCTATGACAACAGGGACAATTTCGATGGCGACATCTCCATCGGGCCCACGCAGGATCTGCACCAGCCCCTTCTCCTCCAGCTCTGCCAGCCGCCGCTCCAGAGCCAGCCGGTAGCACTCCTGGGGCTGCGGGGCCGGCGGGCTGGGTGGCCGCGGTGGGCTCAGCTGCTCCTGCAGTGGTGACAAGACCCGGCACATCACTGGTGTCCCACTGCACCCCTTAAACCCCAGTCCCCCAGGCACCCATCCCTTCCTCCAGCATCATAGCACCCATGGTTGCTCACCCGCAGCGCCTCCAGCTCCCGCCGCGCCTGGCTCAGCTGCTTCTCCAGCTCCGCTATCTTGGCCATGGAGTCGTTCTCTGCATCCTGCAGCTTCTCCGTCAACTGCAGGGGACGAGGTGACGTTGCTCAGCCCCATCCACGTCCCTCCCTCAGGGCTTGCGTCAGCAGCTCCTGCCCACGCGCCCACGTCCCACCTGGTTGACGTGCTCCTGCAGCTCCTCCATGTGCTCCAGCACGGCCGTCTTTGTCTCAGAGTCCTCCAGCATGGCCCCCACATCAAAGACGTTGTCCAGGTAGGCTTGGATCTGCACCTGCAGCTTGTCGCTCTCGGTGAGACGGAGGCTCTGCCATGGGACAGCCGGTGGCATCATCACGGCCAGTGGCAGCCACCCAGCACCCACCCACCTCCGGCATCAGGGCTCAGCACCGGGGTGGTGCAGGATCACCCACCTCCAGGTAGTGGTCCAGCCCCAGATGGGTGAACTCATACTGCAGGAAGACGCGGAAGTTCATGTTCTCCACAGAGTGGACAACGATGTTGATGAACTGCATGCAGGCCACCTGCGGGACAGGCACAGGCTCAGCGCAGCCACTAGCACGGCACTGTGGCCCCGCAGTCCTGGGGGACACGGTGCCCCAGGGATTGCGCAGTGGATCAGTGGCCCTCAGGGACATGGTGCCCCTGGGGAATGCATGGTGGTTTCACAGCCCTGGGAACAGAGACCTGGGGAAGGACCAGCAGCTCAGCAGCCCCGGGGACGCGATGCCCTGGGGACCGCACAGTGGTTCAGCAGGCCCTGGGGACACGATGCCCTGGGGACAGCGGAGCGCTAGCCCCACCAGCCACTCACCATGAAGTCGATGTTGGTGTCCTCGTTTCGGAAATACTCCATCAGCTTCTCGAAGCGGTTCTTCTCCCCGCAGACCTGGGGTGGGAGCAGGGGCCTGAAGGTCAGGAGGGACACGGCCAGGGTGGGCACCCAGGGGGGTAGCGGGGCAGGAGGCACCCGCTGGTGACACCATCCCAGCCCTGCTGGGCGCTGCCTAGCGGCTTGGTCCAGCTGGGACATGGCCCTGGGGACACGCACTGGCATGCGGACGTCAACCCCAATGGCCGGAGCATCCCCAAACGAGTCATGGGATGGGCATTTTTGGGATGGAGGATGCCCTGATGATACGGGGCTCTGCCATACATAGAGAAACTAAGGCATGAACCCAGCCGGAGCACAGGTGTCAGCGTGGGGACCCCGTGTCCCTGCTGGGAACTCACCTCCTTGAAGTTGTCGAAGGCAGCCAGGATGATGTCGTGGCCACCTCGGACCAGGCAGACGGCAGCCAGCAGCTCCAGCACCAGCGCCTTGGTCCTGCGGAGACACAGGGTGTGGGGGGGTCAGGGCCATGGGGGGTTAAGGGATGGAGGGACAGGAGGACGGGGGATGGGTCCTACCTGGCATTCTTGTTATTGAGGCTCAGGGTGATCTCATTGACGCAGGCCGGGTGGTTCATCACCAGGCTGAAGCCAGACTTGGGGGAGAAAGGAGCATTAATGGGGTCATGCATCCTCCTGTCCCCACCCCAGGGATGCTTCAGGACCTTGGGACATCCCCGTGCCACATCCCCACCAGACATGAGGCTGTGCGAGGATGGAGAATGGGTCCCACCCCACCCAAACCCTGACCCTGAAGACAGCCCTGCAGGCTTTCGGGGAGCCCCAGGTGGGTCCCCAAAGACGCTGCCCTCTCCCACCTGGTAGTTCATGATGGCACGGAGACACATGATGCAGACGTGGACGTCGTCCTTCTGGCTGACGAGGCGGGAGTTCCTCAACGCCTTCCTGCTGTGCGAGGGGTTCAGCCTGGGCGGGCGAGAGGGTGGCTGAGCAGGGGCCGGGAGGGCGGCCGGGGGGCGCAGCGCAAGCGGGGAGGGGGCAGCGCATGGGTGGGTGGCAGCGGGGTGGGGGGACACCAGGGGACCCGGGCGGCTGCATCCCCAAGGGAGACACCCCCATGTACATGCCCATCTACAAGCCCTCGGGCTGGTGGGGTGATCGGGGGTGGGATGGCGGTCGGGTGCCCCTTGTGCGCACGGGTGGTCTCGGAGGCTCACCGGGGCGGGCAGGAGCTGCCGGGTGACCTGGGGCTACTGTCCCCATCGCTGCCCGGGGCGCTGCAGGGGACGCTGGGGTGGACGTGGCGGAGGAGGGTGTGGATGTGCTGGTTCGAGAGGCAGCAGCTGGAGGCGCGTTAGAGCCTGCAGGACAGGAGGGAGAAACGGGGCTCCCGCGTGGCCCCTGGGACACCCAGGCTTGGAAACAAGGGCTGGGACCCGCTCTGGGTGCCACGTCACTCCTGACCTGTCCCTGGGGTCGGGGGGGACACCCCAGCTCCTCCGGAGCTGCTGGCAGGCGGCGAGGGACCCCCGCGGTCCCCGAGGTGCCACGTTACGGCTCCCGGGTGACCCTGGGACCCCCCCTGCCCGCTGGGGATGCCCCACAGGCACCATCCCCAACACCGGTGACCAGCAGCAGGGTCCCGTCGGGGCATCCCCGTCCCGCCAGCGCCCTGGCCCCGTCACCTACCGTCAGCGCGTCCCCCGGCAGCGTGCAAGAGAAGAGCGGGGTTAGAAGGGGACTGCGGGGGCGAGAGGCGCCAAGCGAGAGCCACCAGCCACCGAGACCGGCTGCGGAGGCGCAGGCCCGTTCCTCCGCCCTGGTG
>VZTL01050589.1:0-14426 GCA_013400535.1 Scopus umbretta | reverse complement strand
CGTGATTCCTTGTTGATTTCCCTCTTCAGTCTGTTATTGTACCCGAACATTTCATTTTACTCTTAAAATCTTATTTATTGCATTATTTATTTCCTTTTAGATTTAATTATTCAGTATTTATTTTAAGAAACATTNCCACCAGGAGATTCCCAACCCATCACCTCCTGCTCCATCACTGATCTCACAAGCTCAGGAGGTGGTAAAATTGAATCCCGAGTCAAGGAACGTGGTTGGGGTGGGTGAGGGCGGAGGGGCCCCCCGTCCCCGTCCCCCCGGGGGTCCCGTTGTCCCCCCCAGCCATGACAAGGGGGAAGGGAACCTGCGAAAGGAGGAAGCGAGATTGGGACAGCCGATTTCACAAGATGCCCGGTTCCCGTCTGGCCAAAATCCAGCTCCCTGGGCCCCCTCAGCTCCCAGGGAAGGGCTTTCCCTCAGGATGGAGGGGGCCCAGGTGGTGGCGAGGGCCTGGAGCAGCATTTTCCCCTTTTTCCGATTGTTTTTCGGCTTAGGATTTCCAACCTGCTGCCACCCAGCCCGGCAGAAAGCGCCATTTCCTGAGGCCTCGCAGCAGCAGCGGAAGCACCCCGAGGTCCCCGGCCACCCGACCCCTCCTGCCACGGCCGCTGCGGCACCCGGGAGCCATCACAGGTGCCACCACCCAGCTCAGCCACCCGCCGCCCTCCGCACCCCCGGCGATGGGCATCCCACGGCAAAGCCCCCGCCTCGGGGATTTTGGGGGCCCCATGCAGACCCCCGCCTTGCAAAGCCCTTCGCTGTCATCCCCCCGCGGCCACGTGGAGCCGGAGCAGGCGCCGACGGTGCCGGAGAAGCAGCAGTGGCTCCAGCTGCATTGCCCATCCCCAAATAACCCTCCTCTAAACACCACGAGATGAAAATGCTTCCAAATAATTTGCGCTCAGGGCTGGGATGGTGGATCCCGCCGAGCAGATCCCGGTGTGCCGGCGTTGGCGGCAGCTTTTTGCCCGCGGTGGCTCCCGGCACGGGGTGGGCAAACGGGCTCCATCTCCCGCTGGGGGAATTAGAGCAGCGATTTTTTTTCCCTGCTCCCAGCCCGACCCTCCACCACGGGGAATTTTTGGGGAGGGCAGGGATAGGGGATGGAGCGTGCCCCGGCTCCCATGGCGGGACTGCGGCCGGCACGGCGCGAAGGTCACGGCCGGCCGGCCCCGCTCAAGGACGGAGCTGATCTCCCGCAGCCCCGGGTGTTTCAGGGAGCTGCCGCCCCACGGGAAGGCGGCTTCAGCGTCGCCCGTGCTCGCCCCGCGGCCGGAGCTGGGGAGGCCGGGAGCGCTGCCGGGGAGAACGGTGNTCTATTCTACTTCATTTTTTGAATCTTATTTATCTTACATTTATTTCCTATTTAAAATTAATTATTTAGTATCTTATTTCACTTCATTTTTAAAACCTTATTTATTCTAATATTTATTTTATTTTTAAAATTTTTTGGTATATTTGACTTCATTCTTAAAATCTTACTTATTTTATTATTTATTTTCTTTTATTTTTAAAAAAACTCATCATTTATTATTTTATTTTATTTTTAAAATCTTATTTATTTTTAAAAAAAAAACAGTTACTTACTCTTTTATTTTACTTTATTTTTTATAACGAATTTATTTTATGTATTCCAAAATATTTATTCTTTTCTTTTACTTTATTTTTTAAACCTTATTTGTTTTATTATTTATTTGATTTGATTTGACTCTTAATTCTATTTTACCCTTTTCTTTTCCATTTTCCGGGGCAGGCGGAGCACAGCAGCCAGCCAGGAGGTGCTGGGCTCCCGCCCCTCTTCCCCTCTCTCCCGGCCTCCGCCACCGCAGGGGGAGAGCTGAGGCCCAGCGAACTCGCTGCAGGCCTGGGCAGCCCACCCCAGGCAGTGACCGCTGGAGTGGGCGCCCCTGGGGTCTGGGGGCTCCCTGGGTGGGGACGGGTGCCCGGTGCCAGGGCTGGCGTGCTGCGGGCGGCCCTGCCGGGAGGCACAGATCCCCAGGGCCCGGGGTGCTCCAGCTCTGCCACCGGGCCGGAATAAAGCCGGACGAGCAGAACCGCCTCGCCCACGGGTGCCATGGGCAGGGGGCTCGCGGCGACACGGCCGCCATTGGCATCCACGCTCCCCGCCGGCTCTCCCGGGGGAGCCGCAGCACCCACCACCCTCGGCAGAGCACCCTCCGTGCGCAGCCGGGCACGCGGCAGCCAGTTTCACCGTGTCAACACACAACTCCCGCCTGCTCCCTGCCTGCGATGCCCGCCGCGCCGGCTTCGTTAGCTGTAGCTCCGAACTGCTGCCAGGACACCAAGCGCGTTATTCCGCTGCGACTGGGCGAGAGCGAGCGAGATTCACTGAGATCTGGCGAGGTTTGCTGAGACTGGCTGTAATTTAAGATTTGAGGAGAAAACTGTTGGGGGATGGATGGAGGACGGATCCAGGTGGGATCCTGGGACCCCCAGGTTCCGCCATGGTCCGCAACGCCCCATGCAGCCCTGGGGCCAGACACCAGCGTTACCGCATCCGTCCGGCTGTCGTGGCATCTCCTGTTTGGCGAGACCTGCCGAGGTGTTGAGACAAGGAGCTCGGCACCACAGAGACCGGGGGAACGCGCCGGACCTGTTCGGCCAACCTCTCCCGCCCTCTGCAAACCCCAGATCCCAGCCAGGGAGGCGCAGTGCGAGCAGGCAGCTGCCAGCGACTCCCGAGCTGCCCTTGGCGCGATGCTGCGTCCTCCCCATCATCACTGGGCATTTGGGAGGTCGGAGAGGAGCCGCAGGCGGCTCAGCGGCACCGAAATTGGGGTCACCCACATTTGGGTTCGTTCTAATTTTCGAGAGCTCGATTTTGCACCTGAAATCTCTTCATTTTGTTACATATTTCAGCATCTCATTAAATATTTTGCATTTAATTCCCTGATCTTGGTTTTTAAAGGAAGGCATTGCGAGCCTCTGTGGGGAGGGGGTAGCCACCCTGACGCAGTCCCAGGGACGTGCCCAGGAGAGCCGATGTCACCAGGACCATGTGTGAGGACCAGGACAGGCCCTGCTATGGGGCAGGGGGTCTGTGGGGACCCCAAGGTCAGGATCCCCCCATGAGCGTCCTGCCTGCATGCTGGCATGCTGTCAGAGCACCCATGTTCATGCTGGCAACACCTTCCTGACCACAGCTGGAAAAGGGTGCAAGGACCTTTCCTGATGGGAAGCACCAGGGTTGGGATCCCAGCTGGGGATGCAGGGCAGGAGTGGGGACCCCCATGCAGGGGGACAGGTCCCAGGCTGCCTGCTGAGCCAGGCAGGGACAGGCTTTGATCTCAAAGGTCCCAGCAGGTCCCTCCTGACTTGATGTGGGATGCCCCATGTCAAGGGCAAGTGCGATCAGATCTGCAGGCAGGGCTGCGCAGGATGAGGTTGACACAAGGGACAGCTGTGGCTCTCCATCCCCAGGAGAAATAGGGACGAGGCCAACGGTACCATCTCCTGGCCATGGGGAGAGCTGTAATGGTGGTATGAAGGCCATGAAAGCAGGGCGTGAAATGGGGGCTGTGCACTGGGGAGGACAGGGCTTGTGGCCCCCTTTGCGCAGGGAGGTGTTTCATGGTGAATTTGGGGTTGTGCTGACCCCCGTGGGCATGGTACCAAGCTGCAAAGAGGGAGCCCAGTCCTGGTTTATGGGCTGCTGGAGGTCCTTGGTTGGATATGGTAGTCCTTGCACCAGCAACACGAGGAGGATGAGGTGTGGGAACATCCTGTTCACCCCTCATTTCAACCCCAGAGACTGAGGTGCCTCCAGAGGTGGCAGACCAGCCAGAGTGCCTGTGGCCTCTTGGTTGGGGGACTTCATGCTCTTATCTGCTCTTCTCTTGGGCCAGCCCTGCACGACCCATCCTGGGCGCTGCACCTTGGGGTGATGGTTGTTGAGTTCTTGTGACCATGAAGAGCCCCCAGAACCTGGCTGGGACCTGGTCATGCCCTTTGGGAAGTGAGGGCACCCTGCTTCACTCAGGGAGCTTTGTGGAGAGATGAGTGCATCACAAGTCGGGTATTACCGACGTTCCTTCACCGCTTACAGCTTCTCTCTTCATTTAACTGCCTTTGCATCTGTTGCAAAGTCCTTGTACTCTCGTGGCTTCTCTCCTTTCACCACTTTTCTGGTGTTTGACTTGCGACACCTGAAGGCTTTTATCTGACAATTCAGATTACGTGGTGGCTGCTTGCTCCCTGCTGTAATAGTCCTTAAAAAAATATTCTAGAAATGACGTGTTCAAATAATCGTCTCCAATATGTGCCCAGGTTACTTTGTTTTGGTTTGGTTTTTTTGTTTTGTTTTTGGTTTGGTTTGGTTTTTTACTTTGAGGTTGACTTCAGACTTGGGTTTGTTTTCTTACTTAATTTCAATTCACTGGAAAACACTCAAGCAGGACATCGTACTCTCCTGTTGTTTTCCCCTGAATTTGCAGGTGCACAAAAAAAAAAACTCTTTCTTGATGTTAGAGCTACTCAGGCAATATTTCCTCATCCAAATAAGCATTCCATAGACCTAGGTTGTGCAGCCCAGAATAATCCCAAGATTGTCGTGATAACTTGGCACTGAAGGATTAAGCTCCAGAAGGTTGAGGGTATTTTGGCAGCTGACCCCACTTTATGTACTTCCAAGGAGCTGGACCTAGGGATACCTGAGATAGGGAGGAAACTGTTTCTCAAGGTTCCCCAAGGGCATTGCTCTTCCTTTCTGCCTTTATAGAGGATTTCTGATGATGTGAGGACCTACTCTGGAGTTGTATGGCTGAAGTGAAGGTCAGCCNTACAAACATCAAGAAAAGAGCAGTGGAGGAGAAGGGGGTTCCTCAGCCTCCCTCTGTTCCTCTGGGGAGGGAAAACAAATGCTATAGATAGAATATGGAATATTTTTGTTTGTTTATTTGTTTCTAAGGAGCTTCTACTCCAACTCAGAGCAGTGAATCCACTTCTCCCATGGAAAACATGGGAGGAACAGAGAGCAGGTAAGATGTCAGGAGATGTCTCACCCGGCCATTAAAGAGCCATGGTCGAACCCTGTGAGGAACGACCTACAGCATGCCGAACAACCTACAGCATGCCAATGTACAGCAATGAAAACATCAAGGAGGCCTTACCATTGCTGGGTCATCCCCAAAAGGGCCCACCGTGCTCCTGTTGGAGGTCCATACACCAGCTTCCAACTTGTTCCTTCTTAAGTTGCATCTACTGCTTCCAACAAGGGAAGAGACCGCTAAGTCCTGGGCAGAGCATGTTACAACTCTGACACACCACAGCGGTCTCCTGCTTCCCGTGGTCAGATGTACCCAGAAGGAGCCATCAGCCTTGGACTTTCTTAACAGGAACAGGCTTTTGCCACAAAAATTCAAGTCAGGCCTGAGTGCTGATAAAGCCTTGTCAGCTGGAGAGTTGGTGCCACAATAACAGGACAGGAAGGTGACAGCACCCCTCCCATCAGCCCAGGAGAAGAGCAGATAAGAGCCATGAAGTCCCCCATCCGAGGGACAACGAGCACTCTGGCCAGCCTACCATCTCCGGAGGCAGCAGGATGCCAAATCCCGATATGGAAACCTCCTGCCACGGTGGCCATCAGCTTCCTACAGGGTTCAGCAAACTATCCGAAAGCGGGTTTGTCATCACCAGTCCAGCAGCAGCTCTGATGGTTGGTGTCACTTTCATTTGTGGCCTGTGGGTGCTCCCAGCCAGAGCTCTCAGACTTGTGTCCCCACCATGGTTGTAAGAATGGGTAGATTTGGTTCCTTTTAATGAGAAACCCACTTTCCTCCTACCCCCTGGTGGCCTCTCCCCACAGGGATGGAGGAGGAGGAAGGGTCAAAGCTGTGCCTCAGCTGTACGTTATTTGGCACGGCCACACCCTGGCAGCAGGCACAGGGCTGGACCGCTCCAACCAGGGCACCTTCGCAAGTCCTCTGGCATTGGCATGTGCTGGAGGAGAGCAGTCCCCAGCCCGGCTTCAAGAGGAGGTGGGGTTTCACAGAGTCACAGGATGGTTGAGGTTGGAAGGAACCTCTGGAGGTCATCTGGTCCATCACCCTGCTCCAGCAGGGCCACCTACAGCAGGTTGCCCAGGACCATGCCTAGACAGTTTTTGGTTTTGGTTTTTTAATATCTCCAAGGATAGAGATCGCACAACCCCCCTGGGCAACCTGTGCCAGTGCTTCATCACCAGTAAAAAAGTGTTTCCTGAGGTTCAGATGGAACCTCCTGTGTTTCAGTTGGTGCCCATGGCCTCTGGGCACCGCCAAGAAGAGCCTAGGTCCATCCTCTCTGCACCCTTCCTTCAGGCGTTTATGTGTACTGATAAGATCCCCCTGAGCCTTCTCTTCTCTTGACTGCAGTCCCAGCTTTCTTAGCCTTTCCTCAGAGGTGAGTTGTTCCAGTGTGTCCACCTCTCTCTTGTACTAGGGACCCCAGAACATGACACAGTCCTCCAGGCGTGGCCTCACCAGTGCCGAATAAGGGGAAGAATCACCTCCCTCCACCTGCTGGCAATGTTTTCTAATGCAGCCCAGGACACTGTTCACTTTCTTTGCAGCAAGGGCACATTGCTGGTTCATCGTCAACCTGGTGTTCACCAGGAACCCCAGACCCAACTCCTTTCCAGCTGGGTGTCCCCCCAGCACATACTGGTGCCTGGGCTTGTTCTTCCCCAGGGGCAGGGCTGTGTACTTCTTGCTGAAGGAGAGGGGCTCCTGAACTCTGACTTCCACCCAAGCTGCCTCTGCAGGAGGAGGTTGGCGGTCACACAGCAGTTTCTGGGCTCCTTCCAGCCCTCCTGCTACCAGAGCTGACCCAGAAACAGAGACACCAGAGTCTCCATGGCTCTTCCAGGCTCCTCCTGCCTGTGGGCTCAGGACATGATGCCAACCCCCCTTGGTGATGAGGGAAGACTCTTCCCAAAGAAGGGACACCAACGGCTGCTAGAGTGGTCCCCACTCAGTCCCTGTCCCCTGGGCCAGCATCTCTCTTGGAGAAGACAAGGGTGGTGGCCCAGGTGGAGGGAGAGCCTCCTGGTGAGCACAGCTTGGGCTCTTTCCCACTCCCCCAGTGGTTTTGGGGAAAAAAAAAAAAAGAGCAGCACAGGGAGTGCAGAGATCTTCAGTGCTTTATTGGTGACAGCTCAAGCCCAGGCAGCCATGCAGACAGGAGCACTGGTTCCTTGCTGGGGACATCAGGTCCCACACCAGCACCATGGGACCCCAGAGCTCACCCACAGGAGAAGAGCCCTGGAGTCTGGGTCATCATGTGAGCTGGTGGAAGAGGTTTCATCCCCATCACGCCCTGCTCCTCTCTCACCAGCTGCTTTAGGTGGCCCAGGGCTGGGGTGGCATGGCCATGCTGCTGCTGCTCTCTGCCTCCCCTGCAGCTGCAGTGCTCCCACCTTCTTCCTCCTCTCGGTCTACCAGCAGCTCTGAGAAGCTGGGACCTTGTTGGGGCAGAGACCCAGAGGCTTGGTCCTCCTCCGGGCTGCAGCCCAGGTCTGCAGGCAGATGGACAGGGGGATGAGAAACTGGCTGAGTTCAGCCTCCCTCCTCTGCTGGAGGAACATGCATGGCACCCACGGGCCAGGTCCCATGGAGTTCAGCTCTGGCTCACACACCCAGCCCTGCAGAGCAGGACATGCCTGTTCTACCACTGCATCAGAGATGGCCCCTTGGGAAGGAGGATGGAGAGGACTTTGGGGCACTGAAACTGGCCTGGAGCAGAAATGCCACAGTGGGGACATGCCCAGGTGTTTGCTGGCACCAGGGCAGGTTGGAGTAAAAGTGGGGGAAGCTGCCCAGGAGCAGGAGTTGGGGGTGACCAAGCAGAAAGAAGTGGGTTGGTGGGGTGCATTGGGGATGATGCTTCAAGGGTCATCACCTTCCTTGTCCTGAGCCTCCAATGCTTTCCTCTGTGGGCTCTGGGATAGGAGGGTCAACCTGTTGAGGGCCAGCAGAGCTTTGCCTGTTTTCTGGAGAGACAAGAATGAGCACTGAGCCCCCCACCAGAGCCATCCCCATCCCCATGTCCTCCTCTTTCCCCCAGGTACCTGCCATTTCCGATGAGTCAGGAACTGCTTGATCTTCTCCTTTGATAGCGCCTTGGTGCTGCTGGGCTGGGGCTGCTGCAGCCAGGGGTGCAGCAGAGCCCCCGCACTGGAGAGCCGGCAGCTGGGGGCAGATGGGATGGTCATGGTGGGGGGCTTCTCCACCATCAGACCCTCGGCTGCTGGCATAGCCCCATGGAGCACCCCCTCCACCAACTGCATGCAGTGCTTTCCCTTGCCTGTTCCCTTGGCCCCCCAAAACCCAGTCCATCTCAGCACCCCACAGCCACCCCCAGGTCCTACCGGGGGTCCTTCTGCAGCAGTTGGCTAATGAAGTCCTTGGCTTGCTGGGAGATCTCTGAGAAGGTGTCCTCCTCAAAGTCCCACCGGGCAGCTGTGATGTTGCTCAGTGTTTCCATGTCATTGTCCCCCTGGAAGGGGGACTCCCCACTCAGCCTGTAGAGGTGACGCGAGGACATCAGTGACAGTTCAGTCCCCTCCAGCCCAACCTGCTGTTCCCAGGAGGTCACTCACAGGATGTAGCAGATGACACCAACGCTCCACATGTCTGTGGAGAAGCCCACAGGCTCAAAGGCGACCACTTCTGGAGCCATGAACTCAGGGGTGCCATGCAACACCTTCACGGGGGTGTCTGGAGCTGCAGAGAAGATGCATGGGGCAGGTGTCCAGCTGGGATCTCCCCAGGGCAGTCCAGCTGCACACCAACACATGCCAGGCAGATGAGACCCTGTGTCCACATGGAGCTGCTGCCCTTGAGGAGCCATCACAGGTCTTGGTGCTCTCCTAGAACATCTCTGGGTGCTGGACACCCACAGGCACAGGGGTCTTGGGGGTCTCCACCTTGGACGCAGAGCTGGGGACATGCAGGTTTCCCCAGAGCATCTTATGGTCACCAGAAAGGGCCCTGATCTGGTGCCACAGGGCTGCCCATCCCAAAGACACGGGCAGGAGGATGCCAAGTTCCTTGCTGACATGCCCAGCAGGATCGCATCCCTGTGATGGTGGCAGTCCTTGCCCTTGTCCCCCACGACCCCCCTCCTCGCTCACCCAGCTTCCGCGCCAACCCGAAGTCAATGATCTTGAGCCAGTGGCTGCCAGGGCTGACACAGACGATGTTCTCGGGTTTGAGGTCAAGGTGGACGATGGCCTGGCTGTGCATGAACTGCAGTCCCTCCAGGATCTGCTGCATGTACTGGGCACTGCTGGGCTCTGTGTGCTCGAAGTCATCATCCACAATGCGCTCAAAGAGCTCTCCGCCTGCCACGCTGGGGGAGGACAAGGTGCTGGAGACCCTGCTGGGGTCTACCAGCCCCAAGGAGGAGAAGCCCCACCAAGGAACCCAGAGTCAGTACTCTGGGACAATCTCACCACCCGTATCTCTGGGGCCTGCAGGTGCCCCATCCATCCCATGCCCCATGCCAGCACCCAACGGTGCAGGACCCCTCCCCACATGCCATACTAGGGGAGAACAAGGTGCTGGGGACCCCATTAGGGTCTTGAAGCTCAAAGGAGAAGCTCCACCAGGGAATCCAGACTCAGCACTCTGGGAGCATCTCACCACCCGTATCTCCAGGGTCTGCAGGTTCCCCATCCATCCTACGCACCGTGCCAGTACCCCACAGTGCAGGGACCCCTACCCACCTTCAGTGCTCTTCCTTGCAGGGTCCAGCAGTGTCCCCACCACTCTCAAACTTGGCTCTGCCCCCCCTACTCACTACTCCATCACCATCACCAGCTCTGCAGGGCCCTGGAAGGCGGCGAGGCACTGCACAAGGCGCGGGTGATGCAGCAGGTTCATGAGCTCCACCTCAGCCCGAGCCGCCTGCTTCTCTTTAGCTGTCCGTGTGCGGAAACATTTCCCAGCCCGGATTTTGCCAGTGGCCTTTTCCTGCAGCCGGTACACTGTCCCAAATTTTCCCCTGGGATAGAATGAGGACATGGGATGGAGGAGCCATCACCACCACCCTGCATCCCACCCATGGCTGCGCATGGGCAGCCATGGACATCCCCAAGCAGCAGGGACGTGGGACCCCCCCCCCCCACTTACTCTCCCAGCTTCTCCAGCTGCATGTACACATCTGAAACCTTCTCCTGGCTGTTGATGACCACATCGCAGTATTCAAAAGTCTCCCCGCCTCCTGGGAGGGTTGGAACAGGGTGGTTCATGCATGGATCCTTCATGCTTTGGGGACCAGCTGCCTGCACTTCCCCTCCAGTGCTTGTTTCTGTGCCCCCCCACCTCCATCCAGGTCCAACCACCCTCCCCACACAGTGCAGACGGGACCAGAGGGGGGGCACAGGGACAGGGGTTGCTGCTACAGGAGCTCCTGGAGCAGCCCAGCACCCTGCAAGTTAAGGTTTGGGGTGAAAGGTACTTTTAGGATCAAAAATCCAAGCAAAACAGGGCCGTTAAACAGGATGGGACAGAGGCTGATGGTGATGGAGGGGGTCACCAGCACTGGGATCCCTGTGAAAATCCTGCGCCTCCCCCAGGACAGACGGAGGGCTCAGCCCTACCTTCTGCTTGAGACATGATGGCGCCACCAGCTCCTCGCGGGGCGCCGGTGCAGTCAGGACGGGTGCTGGATGTGGCCCTGAGGCTCCCAGTAGCCCTGCGCTGGCACAGGGGTGCTGAGGCAGACAATGCCCGTGTATCCGCTCTGGCTGCTCCCCGGAGCTCTGCACCTTCTCCCTGCCACGGGAGAGCACCAGCATCTTTCCACCTCCACCTGACCTCCTCATCCTACCCAAGAGCCGTCGGCATCTTGATGGGCCCAAAGAGACCCAGCAAGGGGCCACACGCAATTTTAAAGCAAGGTCCCCCTCCTCAAGATGGGGACAACCTTTTTCCAGCAGCAGCTTAGGCTCAATGCCACCGTTTTTCTTATGCCCAGTCTTGCATCAGCCAGGAAATCCCCAGGAAAAGCCACATTTCTAGGGCAAAGGACCCGTTTTCTTACACACATCCCCTCCCCACTCCAGCCACACAAAGGTTGGGGGGACAGGGTGATGGCACCCAAGGGTGCTGGCCAGCAGCACCCAAACCCCAAGCCAAGAGCCACAGCACTGACCTGTCACCGTCCAGTCCTGTCCTGTCCCAGGCCACCAGCAGGTCCCTGATCCTTCCCAGTCACTGTGGAGCCACCAGGGAGCTGGAAGAGGTGGAGAAGGGGGCAATGCTGGGGATTGAGGACCACTGGGACCACACACATGGGGATGTCTCAGGACTGTCTCCAGGCACAGCCGGGAGCATCCCTCCCGCTCCAGTGCTGGGAACAGCCCCAGCTCTCCCCTCCCTTTCCTTCCCAGCGGAGCGCTTCCGGACTTGGGGGATAAACAACCACCAGCATCATCACCGGGCCCTCCCCAGACCGTGTCGAGCACCGTGGCCCCAAAGCCCCCAACTCCCCATTTAGCACCGTGCAGGGTCACAGGGCTGCACCACAGGGGCCTCAGCCAGCAAAATCCCACGGGGGGGATCTGCAGAGACCTGACACACCTCATTACACAGCAGAGAGCTCAGCCCTCCTGGTGCATATCCAGAGCCTCCCAGGACCTAAATATACTGGCAGCCCGGCCCCAGGCATGCCTTTGCCTCCTTCCCCACCCATGGGTGGGCTCCTGCAGAGGGGCTGAGCACCCACACCTGTTCCCCTGTTCCCAGCTCCACCTGCGGCCAATGTCCCTTCGGAGCCATCGCTCTCCCCGCAATCCATCAGGCTTCCCCGGGTGAGCTCGACTCTGCGCTCAGGGAAGCCATGAAGTTGAATGGGGTGTTGCAAAACTCCTCCAGGCCCCCAAGCCCTGTGGTTTGGAGGCAAAATGGGGTTTTCCAGCCTTTATCCCCCAAAAGCTCCCGCGCAATGCCGTGCCTCAGTTTCCCCTGCTTTAAAATGAGAGTGAGACCGTGATTTCCTCACAGAGCTGACGCCGGACCCGGGGATGGGGCAAGCGGCACCGCAGGGGGGCCCGTCCTCCCCGGGGCGCCCCATGCCACGGCATCCCCCCGAGCAGAGGGGACGCCACCCTGCTGTTACCTGCTGTCCAAAGCCAGGGCTTGTGGGCGATCTGGGGCTCTGCCGGAGCCGGCAGACGTGTCACCACCGCCGCTCCCACGCTCGGTACAAAGGCCACGGCCGCTCGCAGGGCGTCGGGGACAAGTGTCCCCAGCGCCGGGGCAGTGGTGAGACCACCAGGGCCTCGCTGCCTGCCTGTGCCCGTGACCTTGCCACTGGCGGGGCAGAGCCACGGGGTGGGGGTGCTGTGGCCGGGGGTTCCCCACCGGCGCCCCGTGGGCAAGGGATGCAGTGGATGCTCCCGGCTCAGCGATGCCGTCAGCGCGCTCAGCTCGACCCCGCTGGGATATCGACTGCCGCGGCTGGGAACGCTGGGGACAGGAGTAGGACGCGGCGATGGCCTGTCTGGGGACCGGCAGCGGGGTGATGATGGAGTGTGGCTGGCCGCATCCTGCCTGCTCCACCTGCCCGGCGAGGGGTGATGGAGACCCGGCCGGGCTGATGTCCGGCACCGCCAGCCACGGCTCCTGACCCCGCTTGGCTCCGGGCCGCTCTCCGGAGCAGGGTGAGGCCGTGTGGGTGGTGCTGGGCTGCTCCCAGCACAGGGAGAGGCAGGATACGGCCCAGGCATGCGAGGGATCCTAGCAGCCGCTTGATGTCAGTGTTGGCCTGATGCTCGTCCCCGTGACAAGCAGCGAAAACGGGCTGAAAAAGGCCAGGAGGGGAAAAAGGATTTGGGGTCTGGGGGGGCCTGTGGAGGGGTGGCAGCACCCGCCGTCCCCACGAGGATGGGTGGGGATCCAGTGCTTGGCTGGTGGGTGAATCCCTCGGGAGCTGCTTCCCATCCTCATCCCGCCCCTCCAGGACCAGCTGGGATGGAGAGTCGTATTGATGGGACAACCCCAGGACGCTGGCCCGGAGCCCCTGGGGATGCCACGGGGCACCTGGGTGACCCCACACAGGGAGGGCCCACCACCCTGGGCACCAGCCAGACTCAACTGCTTGCCACCAACAGACGCAGATATTTTTTTTTCCCCAGCATCCAATGAGGATAACGAGTGGCTTGGGGCCGAGAACAGGTCCAGGACAACACGGCCATTCCCAGCTCTGTCCCTCCATTGCGCAGCACCGGGAGTTACCCTGCTCCCAGCGTTTAACTCCTGTGGGAGCGGAGCCTGGCTCAGCCTCCTCCGAGCCTGCGTAAGGACAGTGTTTAATTTTCAAGCTCTAAACCAAATTTCCTCTTGGTCTCGTCTACTGGAGCATCCCCAAGAGTTTAAGATGAACAGCAGGAAAAGCTGGAAGGATTTTAAGGAGTGAGGGTAAATGAGCTGGTCTGGGGATGGACGAGCAGATCCATCCATCATTCGGTATCTTCCAGCCTTCAGAATGAACCTCATTACTGACAGCGCTTCGTTTAACGGCCAGCTGGCCCCTGGCCCTTTTGCGCACGGTTGCTTTCGGGGTTGGGAAGGTGGCCCACCCGAAACGCCCAGCGGTGCATTACCTGCCATGGACATCCTCTTCTTCTGCCTCATAAAATTAATTAATTAATCGTTAGCACTCGCACCCAGGCATCCGTGGGTTCCTGCCTGGCTGATCGAGTTGTCCCCGTCTGTCCAGAGGAGCCCCCAGCAAAACCGGGATGGGATTTCCAGATGCCCCCCCCATGCCGAACCTGCTCAGCCTCCCCACGGGGTGCCCCACTGGAGCCCCGCTGCGCCCCGACCCCCCGTGCAGCCCCCCAGCCCTTGGGCTGAGTCAGGCCCCTTTGGCGTGGGGCGCTGGGGCAGATTTAGCTGCTTCTGCTTTTTTGTAGGCCCTACAATAAAGTGTGTCACCGCAGATGGTGGATGTTGACGCCAGGTGACAGCGTGGCCTTGGGGGGACAGAGGGGATGGGGTCACCCCGCTGGGTCCCGGATCTGGGCGTCTGTCTGTCCATGATCCCTTGGTGCCTGAGGGATGGGCTCAGTGACCCCGGGGAGGGGCACAGTCCCTGCTGCCCATCACCTGGGGGGGAAAACGGTCCCCATTCCCATTGTCTGGGGGGGACAATGTCCCCGCTCCCCATTTCCCCTGGGGACAGCATGGTCCCCGCTCACCGTCGTCAGAGGACGCAGCACGCAGTGTGTGTGCCAGGGCCAGGCGCGTGGGGACATGGGTGACGTGGCAATACGGAGGCCATGGGGGACGTGGGTGCACGTAGGGCATGGGGACATGGAAGACACACAGGAGTTGGACACAGGGGACACGGGGGCATGTGGAGGACGTGGGAACATGGGGGACATGGGGTGCATGGGGGACATGGGG
>VZTL01050588.1:0-10169 GCA_013400535.1 Scopus umbretta | reverse complement strand
GCCTGGGGATTCCTCCTGCCCAGCCACTGTGCCCAGCCCCAAGACCATGGGGGCTCTGTCCAAGGCCAATGGACGCAACTGCTACTTTCCTGTTTGCAGGTTCCACCATCAGAGAGGCTGAATGCATATCCCACATGGACACAAAGGACACAGACACGGCTGGTCACACGGATGCCACAGATGAGGTGCTGCCTCCAGCAGCACCCTCACTGAAGACTCACAGTAGACACAGGCACAGCCAGCCACGTCCCCACCTCCTCTTGGGCTGGCAGAGGCAGAAGGTCACTGGTGCAGCACACGCACCACGCTCTNAATAATAATAATAATAATAATAATAATAATAATAATAATAATAATAATAATAATAATAATAATAATAGACTATATAAAACAAGTGATGCACAAGGCAATTGCTCACCACCCGCTGACTGATGCCCAGCCAGGACCCAAGCAGCAATCACTGCCCCAAGGTCAACTCCCCCAGTTTCTATACTGAGCATGACACCATATGGTATGGAATAGCCCTGTGGCCAGCTGTGGTCAGCTGTCCTGCCTGTGCCCCCTCCCAGCTTCTTGTGCCCCTGGCAGAGCATGAGAAGCTAAAAAGTCCTTGACTAGTGTCAGCACTACTGAGCAACAACTAAGCCATCAGTGTGTTATCAGCATTATTCTCGTACTAAGTCCAAAACACAGCACTATAGCAGCTACTTGGAAGAAAATGAACTCTGAATTAAGCTGAAACCAGGACACTCCAGCACTTGACACCACAGGCCAGGGGTGCCCACAGTCAAACTGGGGGGTCTAACTCCAGGAGCTGGCAGCCAGTCCCCTCACACCAGTGCCCCCAGTAGCTGGCACTGAGGCCTTGCGGAACTGACACACATGGAATAGGGAGTGAGATTATTCAGAGAGGTCATTAAGAGAAGTTCTAATAAGAAGACAGGGCAGACTGGGGCGATCAGGCGCAGGGCTCCTCCAGACAAGCATGCTGATCAGCCCTGTTTTACACTTGACCTGCCCATTTTATACACCTTTCTGTCTATTCCTCTGATTCGTTCCTCCTCGATCTCCTTCCCCTAAACCTTCCTTAATAAATTTTGCATAGTCCCACAGCCCCTCCCTGGGATATCCCAGTTCCTCATGTTCTTCCTGTTTCCCTGCTTGATATCACTTACCAAGGCTAGGCTGGCCCTCTCCAAAGCTGTGCTTGCAGTTTCATAATGTCTCATCAGTTCGTCAGTTAGTGACAGGAAACTTTGGGGATTTTTGCATCTGCTAGCCCTTGTCTACTGATTTTCTGTCTCTGTGTTTTGTTTATCACTTTTCCCTTTACTTATTATCCCCTTTTGAATGGAAAATGTCCTTTATAAGAGAAACTAAACGAAGCACACATTCCATATACCCTTACAGTATGAATTAGATATTCTGTTCTAGGCAGGAGAAATGTATCCCTAGATATAAAAAAAATAAAACAAAACAAATCAAAACAAAAAAAACAATACTGTCAAACATATCTGTATTTCTGAAATATTTTGTCACAAATATCATATGACGACATATTTCCCATTGTCCAGATCAGCAGTTGGATGCTGCCTCTGTGTCAGTAAAAACTTAGCTGATTTATACAGCCTGAGGAAACACTATAGGATATGTCTTAAAGTAGAAAATGATAAATCAATGTACTTCACCTATTGTCTGATATAAGGTCATTTTGACTTTCTCATTAGAGCAGGAAGGTGGTTAACTTAATGGCTCTGAAAATGAGTAACTTTATTATAGCAGCAGTGTAAGTCCTGTGAGATTAAATTTGTAATTATACCATGTCAAATACAGTTAAGAAACAATTATTTTTCAAAAATATTTTTTACACTAGAAACATACCATTATGTTATATTTCTTATTATTGCATGTTTTACTGACCCTCTTGATTGAAAATTTGTCATTTGAAGAAAATGTGTAAAAATAGTCCTTCTGGTTTCACACTGTACCAGTCTTTGGTACGATAGCGTAAAACGCTGTGACATAATGCAATGTAACCTATAACATAGCATTTTATCACTAAAAAGTAGTCAAAGGTGCTAGTGTAATATTAGCAGCAATCTGCAGGGAAAAATAGGCTGTAGAAAGATTACACACACCTGAGTCCTGACAGAAGATAAACCAGTTAAAATTTGAGACTACCTCTTCTGGTTGAATCCTGCGAGTTAATTTTGGTTACACTCTCTGCATATTTAGAAAAGTGCTCAGGAGTTTTATAAAACAGCATTCAATTCTACATAGCAGTAACTCACGCAAAACTAAGCATTTAGCAGCACACCAGTACGCTTGGCTTCTCTGAGGCGGACACTCTAGTATGACAGCAGGATTTACACCTGGTTAACATGGTGTCTTCAGATATCTGACCAGTTCTTACCTCTACAGTCATTGGTTCAGTACTTTACTATTAATTTCTACTTTTATTTTAAATACCTAGCTTCATTATGAAAGATCTAAACTCATTAAGCTAAACTTGGACCTTAACACTTTTAATTCTCTTGCTCCTATATTGCCATTACTAAAAACAAACACTATGGTTTTCTATTACAGGACTTATAGCACTGGGAAGTTTTATGGACAACAGGGAAAATATTTATTTCATAAATATGAGCTAAGTTCATGGAGGAGATATAAATATTTCATTTACATATTGTAATGTAGCATTAGAATACAGAGGTAAATTCAGATAAATTCCCCATGAGAAGGTCCCAGAACCCAAACCAATATATCATGATATTGGGAAAAATGAATTCTGGTCTACTAGCTATGTATCTGCACTGTAGTTAAATAAGACAAAAGACCAGCTGTAATAAAATATATGCATACCATAAATACATGTTAATTTGAGATAATAATAAATAATTACTTTGTTACACAGCTACATTCAGCAGCACGGCAAGCAGGAGAGAGTTATAGTTCATTATTAGATGAAACTGCAATAGGGACCAGCACTGATATTATGCCTTCCTAGAATAAGATATACATTTGTAAACATCTCATCTTTGAACAGGTTCAAGGTAAATGAATGTAAGAAAACAAAAATATTTCCAGTGAGTGTCTTAGAAAATCATGTCTATCTTCCCTCTTCTCTAGAAAGCACCAATCTGGAAATGATCATATCCCAGGAAACAGACATAACATATCATATGCCCTTATTTGCGAGTTAAACACTTTAATGTCTGTGTATATACATACATACACACACATAATATATAGAAACACAAATTACGTATGTTTGTGTGTCTGTGTACATATAACGCATTTATATGTAGACAGACAGATAGATAGGTAGGTAGACAGATATATAGATAGACAGATAGGGATAGAGATATTTACAGGTATATGTCTCAGTAAGTGATAAATTCTCAGCTAGAGATCAAAAGACATGAATTTTAACATTGTTCAGGACTTGAAACAAAGGCTAGGTTGCTTCACTGTAAACAGAGAGGAAATGATGCCTAGACATTACACTTGCCCTGTTACTCTTTTTTAAATCTGTTACTCAACATGCTACTTATCCTGCTCAGAAACTGTAATCTTAAACAATAGGAGATTTTTAGGTTTGTAACAGAAATAGAAATTAAAGTATGAATATATATGGCTAGAACAATAGCAAGAGAGAGAAAAGACAGTTCATTCTTTTAGGCATTATGAAATGCAGTAGATAGAATAGCCATGACTCCTGAACAAGAACTACATAGAGTACAGGTAGATTATCCGAAGAGTAAGCCTAAATTCTCTATTGTAAAGGGGACAATTTCCTGACAGCTTATGTCTGTAACAGTATTTCTCTTGAGGATTAGTGGTACCTCATTTGCTCTTTCTATTCAGTCTAGCTGTCTTATATACTGGACATAAACATAAACAAAAGACTTTATTATTCTCTCTGTCAGCCTGCTGTGAGCAGGAACAGTAACATTATGTCAAAAAATGTACTTCTTAAATGACCACATTAATATTACCTGTCGTTTACTCTTAACCTTTTTTTCTTACTTCTAAAAACCTTAATTTCTAATCAGCCTTGAAAATGTAATTTTACAAACATCTTTTGCCTGCTGGTAAAACCAAAACATATACCTGCTGAGTGTTATACACACCCATTGAGGTTAACGTTAAAGAAGCACAAATGTATAAGCCATATTAACTTCCAGTTAGGTTTCCCATAGCAGGAAACCAATTTAAATCACTTACTGCAACTTTTTCAGCTGAAAAAGAATTTACGTGTATTCTTGTTCCCTCAAATACAGATACAGTAACAACAAAGTAGTTTTTTTTGTTCAGATGTGATGTTTTCCTTTAAGTGTGTTGCAAGTTGAACTGGCTCAAATAACTGGTATTTTGAACTTCAGGGCGAACATGCAGATATCAGAGACAGTGCAGCAGTGGCTTGTGATGTCTGCAAAATGCTCAGCAGTATGGGTTCTGGGTTTGGTTTCTGTGGGAGCTATGGCCTTCATCTGACCACCTCACTCTGGGCATCTAAATCTGTTCAAGGAGCCCTGCAGTGCCTGTTTTTTCTCCTGTAGGTACTCTGTCATATCAGCTAGCTTAGGGATGTCTCAGGTCACAAAGGCACCTCATATAGTACCAGTTGCTTTCTAATAATCAAATAACCCAGACTCTGGCTTTTAAACTCATCATTTATATGGCAATCTCCCTTTTTCCAAGCCTTCTCTCTTTTTTTTTTTTAATATTAAAAACTAATAAATATATATTTCTGTTAGAGTTTGATCCAGCCTCATCAGTTATGTGCTCAAATTCATATAACCCCTTTTATTTTCTTGCGGCAGCTAAATTTACTGCTATGAAGGAAATTCAGAGGAAAAACATCTCAACACCCCTCCTGCCTCAATTCTTTTCTAAAATAAATCGAAAAAACTTAGTGAGAAGTTGATGTTTCTAGGTGCCCAGAGAGGCAAAACAGGTGGTGGGCCAACGCTAGAGTCAGATCAGCTATCTGTTTTGACCCTATCAGCCTTTTTAAAGACACCTGGAACTTTCTGGAGCTGGAGAGCTGAGCACCTTGACAACTGTCAGGAAACAGAAAAAAGGCAAAACAGCAAAAAACAAAATAACACCAAGGGACAGGAACTAGATCTAAGATAAATAAAAGAACAAAACATTTCTGACAGGTATTCCTGTCACAACACACATAACTGTGGAAAACAGTAGAAAAGTGCACAAAATGAAATGAACATTCATACATCCCTGAGAATAGTCAGTAATACAGCTGGCATAGTATAGGAAAAACATCAATATACTGCTGATAAAAATGGATTACCCTTTACATGGGAACAAGGAAAAAAAAAGAACATTTTCCTGAATCAGTGTTTTATGTATTGTCACTAAATAGGAAATGGATCTTTTATTTTGCTTTTAAAAATTATAGATATTTTATTTTAAATTAACTGTAAAGAACTGAAGTCTCAAAAACATGACTTTCACTTTGTAGGAATGAGTAAGGGTTTTGAGTTTTTCTGCCTCAAAGAAAAGAAAATTTTTGGTATTACAAGTTAGGGAAAGAAGAAGGAGAAGAAGAAGAAGAGGAAGAAGAAGAAGAAGAAGAAAGAAAATATAAACAACCATGACAGTGGCAGAAGTATCACTAAAGTTGTCCATTTTGCATTTTTCTGCATGTCCATTTTGCATTTTACAGCATGTGTTCAGATCTGTGCTGAGTTGACTAAGACATAATGAGTATCAATTAAGTGAGTATGTAGTAGAGAATTCTTTTATATTGCTACTAAATAACTTCAGAAATCAAGGAATAGAAATAATCCTTCTAAGTTGCATTCTAAGTTTGTTTTCCAACTAGTTTTTGAATATTGCTGTAATTTTGTGTGATATGTATTTTCTAGTTTTCTTACAAAAATGTCACTTGAGAATATTAAAAAAATCTTAGTGAACTCAATATATGTCACATCTACTTCTTCCACTTATCTTCTATACCAGTTACCCTGTCAAACATGGAAGTCTAGTTTGACAGAATCTATTCTTCCCAAATCCATACCAGATGGTTTTGTATCACTTTATCACTATGTAGATGCTTATAAAAATTGTTTGTTTAATATTTTCTTGTACTATCTTCCTAGAAATCAGAGTTAGGTTTGTTGTTTTACGGCTTTATGAGTCCTTTCTCGTTTTACAGGAAGGTTTTATAGATATTTTATAGATCTTTTTATAGATAAGTACTATGTTTGCTCTATATTCTTCTGCAACATCTTCCATCCTCAACAATTTCTTAATCACTAGATATTGTTTCCACTTGCTTCTTAAATACTTCTAGGAAAATTTCCCCCAGCTTACACAGTAAGTTTCTAATGGTTTTTCTACCAGGAAATTCCTTCCTCGTGTCTCTCCGTTGACTTATGCACACACTCTATACTGTTCTTTCTTTGTAATTCTTTGCAAATGTAATTATTTTACTATCTATCACAAATACCATTTGTAGGTTAAGAAGATGTAGAAGGTTAAGAACATATAGTGTCCATGTAATAGTGAGTTTAAAATTTTAACCCCCCAATGTTGTCCTCAATGTATTTATAAAATTATTATATTTTCAATTATGCTGTTTGATAGTTGCATCTCATTTCATGCCTTTCCCTTGTTGATTTTACACCTAAGTTTGCTGTCATTTCTACCAGTGTGTCCAGATTCCACTTTTGAATTACTCTTTTTCAAGTTCTAACTTACTAAATTTCTCCATATGTAGCCATACTTGTTTCTTTTATCTTTATCTCTTTCTGTCTTTACAAGGTGCCAGGACAACTGTATCTGTGCTGTCAGTATGGTCTCTTTAGGAGCTGTTAGGTCTCTTTTTCCACTAGGAATAATTCGCAATGGACATTACTTGCCAAGCCATTGAGTTGGTTGAAATTTACATTTTAGGACCATTTTCACAAGTCTGTAGCTTTCTTTCCTTCTTTCTTTTAGATAGTTTATTTTACTAGTTTGTAAGTGATTCTCTCTAATTTGCTTTCTGTATGCAAAGTCTTAAATGGTTCTCACTGTTTATGTCAATTAAATTCAGTCTAGTCAAACTGCCAACTGCATGCTTGTGTTTCCTTCCAAAGAAAGTCTTTGACCACACAGCTGTTGGCCATCTGTTTCTTCTGGGTATGCTAACTGTGGGCATCTAAGCCCTTGTGACATTCCTCCCCAGATACTGAGGTCTGATTTACTCTTTTGGTTTAGGGACTGCATAACTCCTTTTTTGTTTGACGAATACTGGTTTTACTTGGACTGATGGAGATCATGCCTACTCTGCATGTCTCTATCTGGCAGAGAAAAAAAGTTCTTTCCTTTTCACTGACACTTTCGCTCTCTTTGGCTTGGTTGACTTCCTTAATTTCAGACATGTACTTATACATCCAAATGTTAAAGTGTTTAGGTGAGGTTCAGTTTAACTCTATTAGGCACCTAAATTTTTGTTGCTCAGTCCTTCTGAAGTAAAGATAGGATTTAGTTGCAAGACAACGTGGGATTCTATTCTGACCTTCAGCTCTTACCCTGGTAGAACATCTGATGTCATATATTTCAGTAATCATCTTGGGTATGCTAGACTATTTGCGAAGCCCCTGATTATTAAGTCTGTTGTTTTAGATGTTTTGTTGCAAAGTGATTTTTATTGCAAGTCATTCTAAAATATTTTTAATGCATTTTTTCCACACTCCTCAACAGTGAGGAGGCATCCAGACAAGGACTTATTTAAATAAGGTGTTGAAATACCGTTGAAATTCCATGAGACTGTAAAGAGAATGATTAAGTTCAGAAAAGAGGAAGACAGTTTGAAAGAACTGGATTTTTGATGTCTAGAGACTGGAAGACAGGAAAGCAATATACAACCATTTAAAAGCAAACAGATAAGCATGAGGTTGATCAACATGTTCTGAGGTGACAAGAAGCATCCAGCTTATTTTGCAATACAACATTTAAATTTAATATTAGAAAAAAAGACAAACACTAATAAACTCTATCCTGACTGTCTAAGTTAATTCCTGGATGTCCCAAAAGGGCCTTCATAAATAATAATTTGAGTTTTATATTCTATAAGTTCAGTACATGTAAGTGTTCATAAATTCAAATTAACAATACTCCTCAAATTTATAAAGGAAAAAAAGCTTTTTTTTTTTTTTTTCATAAGGAAAATGTATTAGGCAGTACTGCAAGATATAAGCATTCAATACACATACTGAGATCTTTTTAGGCCTATTAACTCAGAGACACAGTCCTAACGTACCTGTGGAACTTTTTCTCTGTCATTCAGGTATAGACACATGAACTTGTAATGTCACTTGAGAAGGCCTAGACTATCAAGCTTGGCCTCCAATTGGTTTGTTTAATAAATTTTTCAAGACTATTAACACATACAGTTTAATTTATATTGGTCTTCTCAGGTCTTCTCATATCATGCTATCAATCTTTTTGCTGAAGTTATATTTTACTTTTAGAACTTCATATACTTACTGCTATTGTTTTGGCTTCTGTTAAAAAACAATTTTTTTCATGACAGAGGAAAAACAATTTGAGATAACTGGAAAAGCAATTCTGCTTTTCAGATTACTTTGAGGTACAAATAGACCTGGTTTCAAGTAATGCTGGTACAACAGACTTCTCCCACACAGATCACTGAAAACATATTTTGTACTTTCAGCATTAAAAAAACATATTAAACTGCTTTTCAAGAGCTTTGGAAGGTGCCTACAGATTTTTTTGAACAGGCCAATTGTACTAGATGCAGATACATTTCAGAATTCAAACTACTATCTAGACAGTCATTCTTTGTTTACTGTATATGTTATGTCAATGAATATCTATGCATGTATGCATGTATATATTTATTAAATACCCCAAAACTAAACAGAAGCATAGGCTACATGGAATAATGTCTGTCCTAGTGTATTTGGTTTGTGTGGCAAGGTTTTGGGAGCGGGGGGGGGGGCTACAGGGGTGGCTTCTGCAAGAAGCTGCTATAAGCTTCTGCTATGTCTGACAAAGCCAATGCCAGCCGGCTCCAAGATGGACCCCACGCTGGCCAAGGCAGGCCAATCAGCAATGGTGGTAGTGCTTCTGGGATAACATATTTAAGTTGGGGAAAAAAAACAACAGGACACAAAAGCTGCAGCTGGAGTGAGGAGGTCTCACAATATGTGAGAGGAATGACTCTGCAGACACCAAGGTTGGTGAAGAAGCAGGGAGTGAGGTGTTCCAGGTGCTGGAGCCGAGATTCCCCTCCAGCCCGTGGTGAAGACCATGGTGAGGCAGACTGTCCCCCTGCAGCCCATGGAGGTTAACAGTGGAGCAGATATCTACCTGCAGCCTGTGGAGGACCCCACACTGGAGCAGGTGGATACCTGAAGGAGTCTGTGACCCACATGGGAAGCCTGCGCTGGAGCAGGCTCCTGGAAGGCTGTGTGGACTTGTGAAGAGATAGGAGCCCACTCTGGAGCAGGGTTTCTGGAAGGACTTGTGACCCTGTGGGGGAGCCATGCTGGAACAGTCTGCTCCTGAAGGACTGCACCCCGTGGAAGGGACCCATGCTGGAGCAGTTTGTGAAGAACGGCAGCTGGTGGGAAGGACTGGCATTGGAGAAGATCATGGAGGAATGTCTCCTGTGGGAGGGACCCTATGCTGGAGAAGGTTAAGAGTTTGAGGAGTCCTTCTGTGAGGAGGAAGGAGCAGCAGAGACAATGTGTGATGAACTGACCACAACCCCCATTCCCATCCCTTTGTGCTGCTCAGAGGGAGGAGGTAGAGAAAATCAGGAGTAAAGTTGATCCAGGGAAGAAGGGAGAGGTTGGGGGAAGGTGTTTTAAGATTTGGTTTTATTTCTTATTATCCTACTCTGATTTGACTGGTAATAAACTAAACTGATTTTCCCCAAATTGAGTCTGTTTTGCCCATGACAGTAATTCATGAGTCATCTCTCGCTGTCCTTATCTCATCCCATGAGCTTTTCGTTATATTTCCCCTGCCTTGTCCATTTGAGAAGGGGAGTGATAGAGTGGCTCAGGTGGGCACTTGGCATCCAGCCAGGGTCAATTCACCACACCTAGTCTTACATTTGATTTTGGTAGCCATTTAAAAAATGTTCTGTATAACACAGTTATAAAGTCTTCCTTCCTTCCTTCCTT
>VZTL01050586.1:0-18879 GCA_013400535.1 Scopus umbretta | reverse complement strand
CCTCCTCTCCCCTTTCCTCATTGTAATGTATTGCTTTCCAATTTCTGCCAGCATACTGTTAAAAGGGTAAACTGATCAATGGAAAAATCTGTGTGGTAAAAATAAGCAAGAAGACATCTCTGAAACATTTTAAACCCAGCAAATTACAGAGATCTCTCTCACTGCACTGACTTCCAACCAGTTGTATGGGATAACTCAGGGTAGATGAAGTGAAGCAGGAGTATGAGAATGGTCTGGTTTTACCACAGGAAATAAACATATTTTCAAACGCACCTTTAGTACATATTTTAGGTTTTCTTTGAAATCATTACAGCTAGATGGTAAATAGCAGGAGTTTTGTGAATCAATAGAAAGATGCCTGAGTACGTGCCTGTCACAGTGTTCTCATTAGAGAAGACACAGGAGGTGTGTTTCCAAAGAATTTAATAAATCTTCTTGTCTTCTGAGGTATCTATCCTGAATATTTTCACAATTCTTTTTCTCTGTCTGAAGATAAACATTCAGTTGTTTATCTTTGTTTTAGAAAGAGAATATGAGTAACAGAATATTTCAGTTATTATGGCATGTCAGTAGGATTTATTACATTACAGATGTCATGTAATAGTAGGAAAAGAACACAAATCCAGACAGAAGACAAAATAAGACTTTAATTTCAGTCTACCATGACACTTCAGCTTTTTCTAGAGCAAATTAGAAAATTTACCAACAACAAATTCCAACTTAAAAAAGAAAATCTATAGGAATTCTTATTGAAGCCAATAATAATCATACATAAATATTTGTTTTCTTGCTGAAAATGCGTTTAGAGTAAACTGCCACAACATAGCTACAAGCTTAAGTCAACAAGAGCATTCAGCAGTGATCTCAGAATTTTCCAGTTCAAGTACACTTCATTGTGCAAGTATCTATGATTGGTTGGGTATCTATTAACATAAGCTGGTTATCTATATAAGTTATGGTCTCATGACATTTTTCCAAATCCAGGGCGCTGCAGCTAGTAGAGATGACAGTAGATCTACTTCTCCCTCAATTTCACTCTCTCCAGTTGGATTCCTTATTAGGTGCTTTACTTGTTAGAAAAATAGCCTCCATTCTGATGGCCATGCTTTCCATATGTGAAAGCTTTCAGTATCAAAGCATTCTACCCTTCTGCAAATTTCTGTTAGTGAGTAGGAACTTTGTCTGATTGCAAAGCACTGGGAAGGGCCTTATCTGAATGCTGCATAACAGCTCTTCTTATCTTTCAGACTTCCCAGACTGAATTGCTCTGTGAGAGTTTTCTTTTTTTTTAAGTTAAAAATGAGCACAGAATATTTCTTTTTTTCGATTATCTGTAATACATTGGAGGAGTTTTAATTTCTGAAAGAGGAAGAATGCAAAAAACACTGTGGTTTGGTTTTTTTTTTTTTAAGTAGGCATTCCTTTTATCTTATTAAGGCCATGCAGAGTATTAAAACAAAAGGATCAGAAAATAAAACAAATTCCAAGAGACTGATCATTATAATCAGGATTTTTGAAGCTGAAGTGCTAAAATTATCAATGCAAGCAATGACTAGCTCTGATTACATCCACTTGTGTTAAGAATTCATAAGCAGTACAGGTTTATGAACATGAACAGTTTAACTAAAGAAGTTCCCATCAGAACTAATGTAGTTGATGCCTTAAACTTATATGCTCTTGTTTTATCTAGCAGAAAGACAGACTTTTAAAAAAATAAGGTATTTTAATCTACAGACAAGGAGAATAGATGATAAAGAATGCAGTAGAGCTGGAGAAGAGTTCAGAATTTGGGAACGTAGGAAAAAATGTGGTCTATGTAGACACACTAAATATGTATGGATATGTGTCTGTGGAGAACACCCATTCAATGGAAAATGCTGCAGCAAAAGGCAATGGAAAAGTCAGCAATGTTTCATTTGTGTAAACTTCTTCTATTGTTTTCTCCTATAGAGGAAAAATTTCTCCTGTGTTCTGGAATGAAGTAGTATATGTTTGGAAGGGAGGAATTCGGGCTTACTTATAGAAGACCAGGAAAAAAAAAATGCAGCATTTTGGGAACTTATTCTAATTCTCCCTACTGCTACTGATGGTGCCAAGTTTCCTTTGTTACTGATGGGTTAAGAAATGGAAACCACAAGTAACTAAGGGTTTGTAGCATTTTCTTTAGGTTGCTTCCTAGGGCAGTTTTGTGGCAAATCCTGCAGAATGAATCTTCAGCGGCTCTACTCCTCCTTCATGGTGACGCCTGTTGGCAGCCAAAAAATGATATGATTTAGAGCTGCTGAGACACCCGTCACGGCAAGAGCTGTTGCCTATGGGATCAGGATGACTGCAGGGAAGAGAGACAAGGACAATAAAGGTGTTTGCTAATGAGCATATACTATATATCTGTACAGCTAAACGTAATAAGGTGTAAGCTGTTTCCATCCCATTGTGATTTAAGATACATGATCACTTTTGACTGAGTCAAATCCAAGTCCAGGTGTTGTCCCTTTAAGGGGAAAGGTGCTGTCTTGGTGGATGTCTTTTCTGTCTCCCTTGCAAAGGGATTATTGTGACTTATAGCAATAGTGCCACGATGCCTACATGCTGTCTCCCATTATCTGTTATGCGTTACTGTAGAAGTTACTTGTAACTATTTGGTAAGAGCATGAAATCATTCTGGTTTCAGGTCCTTGTCCTAGTTTCATATAATAGTTTTCATATCAAGCATAACTTTATTTCAGCAAGCTAGTAGTATAGATAGAAGTGATAGGTGTATATACAACATACTATATATAAAAAAGAGCTTGCAGAGATGCAGTTACCAGCAAAACAAAAATTTGTGTTGCATATGGGTGAGTGATAGGCTTCTGTTTGTCAGCCCATGTTAAAGCATAGGCCTCTGTTAACCTATGTAGTCCTATAGCATGGCTTTGGTTGTCTTTTACCTGTTTTCAGTGGTGCTTATACCTGGAGCATCACCCTGTTTGCCAACACTGGGAAAAGATTTTCACACTTCTAGTTCTGTATCCCTGTGTCTGACAGTTGCTTTTGCTAACTGAGTGAGGAAACTAGATCAAAACCATGTTTGAGAGGTACCCTATTGCTCTGTATCACTGCTGGTATTTTTTGCCTTGAGAGCCTTACCAGATGCCAAAATTTCTAGAACAGGTTTTTCTGCTCTAGTCTAGGATGATAAGGAGCAGAAACTCCTGAAAGCAGTTCAGATGTCTGCAATTAATATATGCTATCTTCTAAAATTTTTAATGATGTTGTGTTTTAACCCCAGACAGCAACTAAGCTCCACAGAGCCACATGCTCGCTTTCCTTGCTCCAGTGGGATCGGGGAGAGAATCAGAAGAGTAAAAGTGAGAAAAGTCATGGGTTGAGATAAGAACAGCTTAATAATTAAAATAAAGTAAAATAATAGTACTAGTAATGATAATATACAAAGCAAGTGATGCACAACGCAATTGCTCACCACCCGCTGACGGATGCCCAGTTTGTCTCCGAACAGCGATTGCTCCCCCCCGGCCACCTCCCCCCAGTTTCTATACTGAGCGTGACGCCACATGGTGTGGAATAGCCCTGTGGCCAGGTTGGGTCAGCTGTCCTGGCTGTGCCCCCTCCCAGCTTCTTGCTGGCAAGGTATGAGAAGCTGAAAAGTCCTTGACTGGTGTCAGCACTGCTTAGCAGCAGCTGAGACATCAGTGTGTTATCAACATTATTCTCATCCTAAATCCAAAGCACAGCACTGTACCAGCTACTAGGAAGAAAGTTAATTCTATTCCAGCTGAAACCAAGGCAAAGGAACAGGGGGAGGTCTCAGTACTTGTTTCCCAAGGAAGGAGGGGAGGGCACCCTACATCTTCTTGATGTAATACTATCAATGTTTCTATCTAGGACTATCCCTAGTCAGGGGGGGGAAAAAAATGCTGGTGGTGGAAAGCTTTGCCCAGTATTTAGGGCAGTGGCCTACGAATCCAAAAATTAAGATTCAAACTCATGGCCACAGATAAAGTATTCCCCTTCCTCTGCCTCAGCTCTCCATCTGTAAAATGAAAACCAGTGTTATTCCTCTACCTCCCAGAAATGTGATAAATGCATTAAGGCTTGTGAAGCACTTGCTATTCAGTGATAGGGAATGCAGAAGTATAGAAGATAGAGTCCCTTGTGAAAAAAGCTTTTTGCTGTTAAGGAATTGTCCACAGCATTTATTTTGCTCCTAAAAATCGGTTGTAGCTGACCCTTTCAGTACTAGAGCTTTCAGAGATGTCTCTTTTTTTTGTTTGTGGTTTGTTTGTTTGTTTTTTTTTTCTGTTTTAATTACAAGTGTTATCAACATTTCTAGGCTTGACCAAGCTGTGGTAGACTCTATGTCAAATTAAAACTTTTACCTTATAGGATATCTCTGCATTCTCTGCCTTTTGCAGTGATCAAACTTATAACTGGACGTACTGTTAACATAGATGGCTTACCCCAAAACAAGGTTTGTGAAGGGAACTTTGTGTTCCCCTTCCTCCTGCAGACCTGCCAGCTTTCTTGTTGCTTGATCATTCATATCTTGCAGGGAAATATTTTCATGGTTTTACTAGGAGGAAGTTAATCAGCACTGGTAATGGGAAAATTGGGCCTGTGGCCATTCCCACCTTGGAGGATAGAGTGGCTGGGCTCAGGCCAGCCCTGCTGTGCTGGCAGGAGAGCTCTGCAATTCCTCACCACCTCTGCTACTTGAGTGCTGTGTTGGGGAGGACGGTGTTGTTACGCTGTCACGGACAACACAGAATCAAAGGTTTAAAAGCCTAATAAAATACTATACATCAGCTGGTTTCACTTGGGTGAAAAATCGGTGTCCAGGCCCTGAGTGCCCTGGGGGCTGCCATCACCCTGCCTGTCCCTGGGCCTTGCTGGGCTGGGCAACACCTTCGCCCCGACCCCATCCCGTCCTGGAGGCCGCATTCCTGGCTGGGCCAGGGATGGCTGGGCTGTGGCGGATCCCAGTCACCTTCCCCAACCTGGCTGGCCTTGCTGAAAGCTGAAGGAGGTGGCTGGTTGGGGAGGGAAGGCACCACAGCCTTTGCCCCTATGTTCCCTGGCGCAGTTTGATCTGCCATGTTTTACACTGGTCCCATGAATTATAATGTCACAGACTTCCTTGCAAATAATGTTCTCAAGGGTTTGATAATTTCAGGGGGATATAGTCAGCCTGCCTCTTCTTCCTAGGTAGCAGTACCTCAATTTTTGTGGGTTTTGGTTTGTTTTTTTTTTTTAATATGTTCCCAAGGAGGTGGGAGATGGCAGCTAGCAGGTGATGAACAGCTCCCTCGGCCCCGTGCTCCTGACGCTGGTAGGAGAGCTGTGTAGTTCCTGCCACGAGGTATCGGTGCACCGGTGTCGGGAACAGCACACCCCAAGGTGTGAACAGCCTGGCTCCGAGCTCTGGCAGAGACTTAGCAGCCGAGAGCGGGGGCATCGCAGCTACTTGCTGTGATAGCGCTTTATGGCACGTTCGCTTTCCAAATCCTTTTGGAACGGGAAACAAGAACGCTTCTGCACCTCTGTGTGATTAGAGCCGTGTGATTACAGAGCTGCTTCTGTAAACAGGTGTAGCAGAAATAATTTCTGATGCTTGCAGGATTTGATGGGTGCTCTGGTGGCCTCTCACCCAAAATCTTCGTGATGGATGTTCTCCATAGGGGAATACTGAATAAGCAAAGCTGTCAGGGCTCGGTCTGGTACCACATGGATTTAAAAGCTACATTGTATAATCAAATAATGGCTTAAGGCAGAAGAAATTGTTTTCAGAGGATTGTTTTGGGCCATGGAGCCTGGTTTATTTTTGTCTCATTTTTTAAGATTGTTTGGTAAACTATTTCACATACACGAGACTTTGTGCTGCAAAGGGCACTCAGCTCATCATTTATATGATTAAATAAACAGATCAGAGATCCAAATATGCTGAAATGCTGCTCCATGCAATATGCAGTCTAATACTTCCTATAGAATGAAATAAATGTAAGCCTGTCACTTTAAATATATGGAAATCTCTTTAATGATACAATTGCAAGACTTTCCTACAGCTGCAAAGCACACAACCAATCTGGAGTGAGTCTTTGAAGTGCAAATTGTACACTTCCCACCAAACACTTGAAGAAAAAGATGGGAAACATCAATTCACACTACTGACAAAAAAAGACTCCAGTTTGCCATGAGAAGAAAGGTTTCAAATTTGCAATTTTCATCTACAAGATAAGGTGTTAATGAATTTTGTATTTTATCCAGATGGGTATGTAAATTTCTTCTGAACTTTGTTACAGAGCATCTTCTGTGCAACTACTGAAAAGGGTGGAGACTGTAGTCAGTTGAGGGGAAAAAACATCTAATTTACCTTGTTGTGGCTCCCCGCCCCCCTTCCCAGTTCTTTCCTGGATTCTAAAATGGGAGCCTTGTCCAATGCTGTGATTGAAAACAGTGGAAATATATCTTTCTCTTTTAAAAAGAGCTTCAGTGTTGGAAGAGGCAGAAAATCTCCTCTTGAGTTTAGTCAGACAATGCCCACCACTCTTACCAATTAGGTTTTCTTTAGATAATAAACCACATTCATAAATTAAAAGGCGTTTCTTGGGGGAGAGGTGGAGGGTTCCGTATAAGTGACCTTGATCGTGTGATATCAATTGCCACCAATGGCAGACAGTATTCATCTACTTTCTCTGTAGAAGCAGAATATGAGCTGCAGAGCAAAAGTTAATTTTGTAAAGACAGATCTATTTTAACAACAACAAAAAAAAAACCCCAAGCTGTTGAGCAATGATGTAAAAAAGATTTTGTTATAAGGTCTGACCTCCGTATAAGTTGAAATCCTGCTTTACATCAAGAGTAGCAGAGTAATTTGCAACAATGTAATAGAAATCTTTACCCACAGTTAGTTGTCCACTTATATTTAAGTGGAATATCCTGTATTTCAATTTGCACTGCCTGTTGCCTCTTGTCATGTCACTGGATACCCCTGAGAAGAGTCTGGCTCTGTCATCTTTATACCCATAATGCTTATATAATTATAATGAAAGTGTTTTAAGTATTTGTAGCTCCACATTAGAGTAAGGTGACCAACTGATGTTGTTCAGGATTTATTCCATTTCCCTATTGAACTCTGTCTCTTAGGTTATGACTTTTGTTTTGGTGTATGAAGTTGTATGACAGCAATCACACAACATGAAGTTTGAAACCTTTGTTAAAATGTGAGGAGCAATCAGCTTTACACAACTATTCCCTAGACCTAAGTCCTAAGAATTATTTCATATCTGAAACACACTAAGTCCTGGGTGGCTGCATATATCTGGTTCTTTGTAATAATCCAATCCCTGAAAGACTTAAATTTTTGCTCTGGAAACACTCCTCAACCATGAATTCTATCTCCAATTACTAGGAATTTTTCAACTACAGACCATTTTCTAAGTACAGAACTGAGTTCAACCTAGATCTATCTCATCTATGAAATAAATCACTATGATGAATTTCATGCGTGGCTACAGCAGTGTAAATGTAAAGTAGATTCATTGAAGTCAACTGGGTAACTTCAGATTTATGCTGCCATTAGTGAGAAGTGATTTGCTGGAAATGTTTGCTTTTTCACTCCCTCATTGCTACAGTTTCTATGCCAGTAAAATGTGTAATAGTTATTATTGGGCCGTAGTAGCATTCTAACAATTAAATTCCAAAGAAGTAAGGCTTGCCCAAATGAGGTATAAACAGTTACTTTAAGTGTTTCCTTCCTGTAAGTAGCAAGAAACCTGGGTTTCCTAGGAGGATGTCAGTTATGGTGTCACGCTGGTTTTCTGTCTAACCATTCCTTTGCAATTTAACTCTCCTGTTAACAAAGGTAGTATGGTCTTAGAGGCAGTAGCTTCTGCATTTTGTCATAGTAGGTGCCACAGAAGAGATGGACACTGTTAGCTCACCCCAAGGGAAAGAAAGGCTGTGGGGTGAACTTAATCCTCACTAAGTACCAGAGAAGCCACAAGGGAGAAAGATGTTATGGATGCCCCACTTACAGGAAGACTTCTTCCAGAATTCAGAAGTAGTTAGATCAGAGAGCTCAAATATGAAACAACATAATACCACACTTGGTTTCATGAGCTTCATTGTTCCTGTACATCAGCAGACTGGTAAATAGTAGCTTCTCAGAGTTAATACTATCTTCTTTGTGTAGCTGGGGGAAAACAAGAGCATATCAGAGAGGCAGTGGATCACTGCAAATTGCGAAAGGACTGTTTTGGGCAATCCATTCTTGCAAAATTACTCTTCCTATTCCAATAGTATGCAAAAACGGTACACTTCCTAGCTGCCAGCAGCACCAGATTCGGGGGTCTGTTGAAGGACAGGGTAGTAGGGGAAGGATCCTAAGAAACTTCAGCCCTTCACCTCTTTTTCAGGCCATTAATGACAGAGTCCATTGGAAGAAAAGGGCAACGGAAAAATATTTTTCAGGCACAGTTGAAATAAGTTGATATTTAACTTTGACATGGGCATCTCAAGAATGGCCTTGTCCATTAGTGTTTATCACTGTAATAGTTATCAAGCCTGGTAACACTATACGTTTTCTGTGACAGCGGCTATCTCTATTACAGCAAATGCAATGGATCAACCCCCCTGCATTAATTCAGCAGATTGATAGTGTACTTTAGTCTATTGCAATCTTACTGGTCTGCAATGTATATCTGCCCTTGTGGCTACCTTCTCTTCTTTGGAAAAACACTTTCAATCTAGCAATTTATTGCCCTATGCACTTCTTAATGTCATATAAAATTGAATTTTAATAGACACAGTTGGTAATAATCAATGACCTTTTAGGAGTTGTTGTGCCAATAAGTGGTTACAGACTATCTTGCCTGAAATATCCACAATGATCCTGTTCTTTCTTCAAATATCTGAATAATTCCTCCAGGAATTTAATGAAAACTTCACAGGCTAGTAGATAGGACAAATAGTCTCTCTTGCCTTTCGATTGTACTATCTGGAAAGAAGGTTTTTGCAAACAGAGCAAATGTGTAGACTAAATTGTAGAATTTTGTTTTATGAGAGACCATATACAGAGTCATCATATCTAATATAGGTTGTGGCTGCACTGATGTTTTTTAAAGTGAAATTTCCCATGCCCCAGCCACCCTGTGGTAGGTTTGCCTGGCTACACTAAGCAGAGCTACGGGTTTGCCTGGCTGAGCACCTCCCCTGAGGTCTCGGGTGAGTTAATAAAGCTAAAGCTTAAGTCTGTTACTGTGGTTAGATTGTTACAAACACCCAAATTAACTAGATTAAAGTTACACATGGTGCAATTACTGTTTGGATTGTGTTTCAGGTGGACACTGGAAGAAGGATGCATCTATGGGTGTCTGTACTAGAAATATCAATTTATATGAGTGTAACTAATTGTGTGAATTTAGTGCTGGGAAACTGCCTTTCTCAGGGAAAGGATTGCATTACTTCAAAAACTGTTTACTAAAAAGGTGACACAACTAAGATCAGCTTATATCATAAGCTACCAGCTGCAAAATACTAAGCTTCTTTAAAAACTTGGTGTCCTGTCTAGCACATTTGACTTATTTGAGTGGTGTACTATGAGACAACTTAAGAGAGGAGGGAATTGCTTTCCATATGATGTCCTTCAATTCTGTCCCTAAGCAAGGACCTTGACCAAGCCTGTGGAACAAGTTACTGGGCAGGCAGGGAAGAAAGGATACAGAAAAAGAGAAAATATATAGAATAACTTGGCAGGCGTGGATTGACCCCAGCCACAGCTAAGCACCCGCGCTGCCATTGTCTCACTCTCTCCCGCCCCATGATGGTGTGGGGGAGAGAATAGGAAGAGGAAAAAGTAAGAAAACTCATGGTTCAACATATAGGCAGTTTAATAGGTGAAGGAAGGGGGGAGGGGGCACAAAAACCCCAAAAGTGATGAAAAAGCAGTCATGACCCATCTCCTGCTAGCAGACTCATGCCCAGACAATCTCTGAGTAATGGCTGCCTTGGAAGCCAGCCTTCCCACCCCAGCCCCTTCTTCCTGTACCACAGGTTTTATTGCTGAGCATGATGTTATGTAGCACTGAATAGCCCTCTGGCCAATTTGGGTCAGCTGTCCCATCTGTGTCGACCCTCCCAACTTGCCCATCCGGAGCTTGCTCACTGTGAGGACAGAGTGGGGAAAACCAGAAAGACTTGAGTCTGTGGAAGCCCTGATCAGCAATAGCCAAAATATTGGTGTGTTGTCAACAGTTTTATTCACAATTCCAAAACAGAGCACCATACAGGCTGCTGTGAAGAAAGTTAATTTCACCCCAGCCAGACCCAATACAGCAAGAAAGCATGGTCAGGGTAAAAAGAAAAGATGGGCAGCTATGGTGAGTTTTTGATGCTCCTAGGGTAGGAGAAAGTTGGTGATATTTGTCCCTAATTGAACTTCTCTTTTATTTATACAGGATTCAATGCCCACTTCTTGATGTTTTCTAACTCAAAAGTATGAAGTGGACGGGATTTTAATTGTCAAATGATCAAGTGAAGATGACTTATAGAAAAGTATCTGCAAGACGCTTCTGGAAAGAGTTTTGATACTTTTTGGAATATTTTTAAGCTTTATCTGCAGAGATCTTTCTTCATGTTCAACATAAAGTAAAACATTAGCTACACATGCAAACTGTTAAGAAGTATGGCTTATCCTGCCTAGGAAGGTAAAGATTTTTTGTTTTAAAGGAAGCAGACTTATAACAGTGTGCAAGACCAGAAAAAGGTGCCTAAAATCCTTTCTACATAGGACATGTAGGTTATTTATTTAGGATTGTGCAACAAATGCTTCAGTGGGAAAGGCGGTCAGTATCATTTTTTTTTGCTGTTCAGTTATAAAATGTGTTTCTAGTGCTACATCCACTACTTATGCCAGTCTAGCACAAATAATTGTGTGATAATTAATGGCTTGCCAAAAAGCTTTTCTTTTCTTTTTTTTTTTTTAAACAAAAAATTATTCAAAGGGAATTTTAAGCAGGCACTTTCAATGCTTACTTGAAAGTATATCTTGGCAGACGCTATTTATCTGCCCAACTACTTGAAATATAATGAACAAAGTTTGATACACTGCAGACAGAGAACTGAAAAGGAAGTGCAAAACACTAAATGGAAGTATTAAAATGCACTGAACTCAGCAAAATGCATTGAAATACATCATATTACTGGTAAGGTGACAGTGGAGGGAGGGTTGCCTAAACCAGCAGTAATACATTTGTAGCCAATGGAATACCAATTTTCCATTGGAGACATAATCATGCACTTCAGGAGAGTGATATAAATCCAAATGAGACTCTCTTTTCTAACCACAGACACTTCTGAATATGGGAGAGTTGTCTAAATGTACTCCAAATGTTAAGCCCTTGCAGTTATTTTTAATAAAGTTGAATCTTGGTGTAGAGTTGAGGTTGACTTACTTACTTATTTTTGTGATGAAATAGCATTGACATTTAAGGACTCTATCTACATTTGACGTGCTTGGTAACCATGACCTGACAGTGATGGTTTGGGCCTGCAGCCCACTGGGTGACTAGATTTCTCTTAGTTTAATTACAATGAAGGATGAAAACAATTAGCAGGATCAATTCTGTCCACCTCTTCACTTACAGAGATATAAACTTCTGGACTTGTGCCTTTTGGGTGAATATCATTCCTGCTGTGACTGACAACTGGAGAATGTCCTTCTTTGTTTTCTCCTTTTTTATTCAGATCAATTGCTGTCTGTTAAGTGGTAGATTAGCTATCAGGAATTCTACATTCCATGACAGCTTCTATGATTGTGGTTTTTGGGTTTTCAGTTTTGTTGTTTGGTTTTTGGTTGTGGTGTTTTTTTGTCTGGGATTTTTTTCCTCAGATTAATTGGCATATCAGTTAGGCTTTTTGAGTTGAAAAATCTGATCTAAATACTTTTCCTATATTCAACCATATCAACTCTTCAGAGCTCAGCTTCATGATTTAAGGTGTGGATTCCTCATTGTTTAGCAAAATATGGGAGAATTAAGAGGAGGTAAGGATTGTGGGAATGTTTCCTGAATGTTTGAAAAGAGCTCAGGCAGTCTATATTTGACTCTTATGTATATGAAACTGAAACATCACAGCCAGAGGAACTGAATCTGAACACGAAAGTAGTAGAGAATTTGCTTAACAAACATCTCTCTGTGATCCTGCCCTACTATAATAGCAGAGGAACACCGAGATGAAAGAGAACAGTTGCTCAGAATGTAAAACTTCAATTGTACATCTCCTTAAGAAAAGGAGCAAAAGCTTTGACATACCATCACATGTCTTATAAAGAATAGTAACAGGTTTCCTTTTCCCAGCATATACTAAGAAGATAAATGAAATAATAGAAATAACAAAATAATGGTTACTTTCTCCACAACTGATGGCTGCTTTTTTTTTTTTTTTTAAATTAATAGACTAATGTGCATAAGTGGTATGGACACTGTGCCATACCCAGTGCAGTAAGTGACAGGTACCTCCTGGACTGCAAGTAACTTGTACCACCTGATTCAGTTGCATTTTCAACCAATGCTTTTACATTCTGTTTCTCTTTCTAGCTGTAGTCTTCAGAAGTTGTTTGCCTGGCCTTCACTCTACTTCTTCAAAACTGGGCTAATGACATGCAGAAAAGGACTCTTTGTGAGTACTTGCTGCTAAAGTCCATATCCCTTTAAAATGTTTGTAAAATATGAGTGAGAGTTAAAGAGCATAGGTGAGTCAACCCGAGATAATATTGCTTCACAAGAGGCAGAAGTTATTAAAACAGAGGTTTGTCCATCCTTGTAAAAATCCCTTTCCCCCACACTAGTATTCTAGTATTACCATGAGTCTTGCATTAAAATTATAGCATACTTGAAATGGAAAGATTAGTTCCTTACCAGTCATAATCTCAGTTACATCATCTTTAATAATAAACCATTCCTAATCACTGGACTTTGTTGCCATTCTCTCATTAGTAGCCCTCCTTTTGAGGGTTGCTCCTAGGGTAGTGTTGATGAACAGTGTTTTGGATACAGTCTTTGCGAAGGCTTATATATGTCTTCTATGTGTTTGTGCTACAAAAACAAGTGTGTCCATCTCCATGTTCTGCTTTTTGTTATATTCATACTTTCATTTGTTTTGGAAATAGTAATCTCCACCCATATGCACCTATGATTATTGCAATTTTACAACAAAATAAGGATGTAGGGATGGTTTTGGACACAAAAAACAAAACTACTGTAGCAGCTTTTGTGGAGCTGAGAGAGTTGCATGAACCTGCCTAATCTAATTTCAGAGTTTCAGCTGCTCTGAGGTCAAGGAGGGTGGTGAATGAGATAGAAAAAACAACTGCAGCAGCAACAGAAAGTAGGGCACCATTAACTAATTGGAAGAGAGAGAGGTGTCTATCCTTTGGTCAGAGAAACACTGATTAAAATATGTCAACAGTACAGCTGAGAAGTTGTTGGGAAAAGGAGAATAAAATGCCTTATCAAACACAGATGTGAAAGGGAAGGTTAGAAAAATTGTCTCTGGTGGTACAGAATTATTTTTGACACGAGGGGAGGCAATGCTCTAGACTTATGCAATACAGTTGAATACTAGCTATAGATAATGATATTAGTATAGGTATAGGCCAATGTTTTAAGACGAAAAGAAGCTGTGAAAGTAGTTTACATAGTGGATTAGAGAACTGGGAGCATAGTATTTGTGTTTTCCCTGCTCAGTCATTGAAATCTGCAGCTACTTTCATGAGGTTTCCATAAAGATTCCTCCAGCTTTAATCTTTCATAAGTATATGCTCACAAGAAGAAAGAACAAAGTCGAAACATCCTATAGTTTTTTTGCTCAACCAGAGCCATTTCTTCATGAAAAGTGAATGGAATAAACTCAAACCTCTAAAGAATATTCTGGGTGGATAGTGAGGTACCAAGTGGTTCGAACCTAAGCAGCGCTGGGTGGGGCTGATAACGTAAGCACCAAAGAACAGAGGATGAACATTTGTTCTCTGGGTCATTCTCGGAATTTTTCACAAACAGTTATGCTCTGCCCTTTCCCAGAGCAAAATGTGAACTTCCAAATCTTTTTACTTAAAGGACAAAACAAGCCAGATGCAAGAAAAGGAGGTCAGAAAAGCAAGGGAAAAAATCAGGAAGAAGAAGGTATAAGTATCTTGCTTATAAAGCATGCATCCTCTGCACTGGAATTTTTGAAACAACCATTTAAGATTTCAAAAGGTACAGATATCACCAAGAGTGTGATACCATGGTACTTTCTTTCATGCATGTGTTCTCATTTTTCCTTTTGGAGGCTTCCCTGTCCAGCGTGACTGCAACTGCTCAAATTACAATGTAATATAACAGTCCCTGAAAGGCTACCGTGACAGGCAAGGACTGCTGGAAAGCAGTCTGCTCCAGACTAAAAGTTTCTAGATGCATCATCGTTACCTGGGAAAATCCCTGTTAGTTGTTCGTATTTGTGGCTGTCCAGCTCATCTGTCCTTACATAGAGACGGAGCATAGGTGCTACGGGACAAAATCCAAAATCTAGCTCAGGACATTCTTGTTTGGGCAGCCTGTCCAGTAGTCTAGTCACCCCTGTCCTGAGAGTGCGCTAGTTCAAAGCAAGACTAGCACACTGCCTTTGTTTGTTCACTTTGAGGCAAGGGGCAAGACATTATAGCATGGAAACCAAAGTCATTAAAGTAATTTTTACATACATTCTAAGGTCCTTTTATGTGCAGCAGAAGGAAACTTTCAGAAAAAGGGTTGCTGTGCTTGTCTACTTTTAACATGAACTTACAAAAATATATAAAAGAGGAATTTAAGGAAAAAACCAAAACTGTTATCTCATTAAATTGCATTAGATGAATCTATTCCCTGGGACTTATATCTATTTAATATTTTATTACCAACAAACAGAATCGGCTCTTCCATACTAGCCACGTGTCCTATAAAACACAAATGTAATTGGGAACAAAATTATAGGAAAACTCTTCACAAAATATTGGTCACTTGTTCTTAGGGCTCTTTCTTCTGAGGTATGGAATGGATGGTACATTGCTTGGTCAAATCTAAGGAGACCAAATGAACTGCTGTCCTCCTTGTTCTAATCTCCCTAACCAGCACATTCATACCTGATATAGAAACTTCCTTTGGAATTCAAATAAGTTGTATTTATAAAACTTTCTGGGAAGTTGCATAAAAGGAACAATGTTGAATCAACCCTTTTAAATCGGAAAGTGTGTTTCGGTAACTTTCTGACCAGTTATGTCTCAGTGTGTTGTTATCAATGATGCACTTCTATTAGTAAAAAGGTAGTTAGCAAGGGTAGCTAACAAATAGGAAAATTACAGTATTTATCACCGTCTCACTTTGATTCAGAAGGAGGCACACTTTTAAGTTATGAGCAGTTTGTAGGTAAGAAGGTATATGTAGTGTAGAGGATCAAGTAAATGCTTCCAAAGCTGCACAAAGTCCTTTCCTAATTGAGTGAATTGTAACTTCTCTGCGGCCAGCTTCTTCCTATCAAGGTCATTACAAAGTGTTATGGGATGTGATGTTATTTTCCATTTCATGATGACTGGTTCCATTGGTTTTGTCAGCCATACACAAAGCATTAATCTTTCTGGAGCATATATTCATCTATTCCTATGGTACCTTCTTCAAAGCTTTCTATTGATTTATGCTTTTCATCTGTCATTTACAAGTAACTGTTCCAGCCCTTGTGAATTTATTTTTAATCTATTCCCTAAATTCCTGTTGCTGTTGATTTTTTTTTTCCTACTTTTGTGTGCTATTTTCCAGAATTAATCCATTTCGCAGCTTTTCTTTTTTCAATATGTATAATAAGAAAACCTGGAACAATCACTTGTCCTTCTAATAAAAGACATAACCTATAACTGTGGTGCTATATTTCCAAGTCTCCATCTTTCAGAGAGATATGAATGACTTTTTAGTACACCTATTACAGAATAGTAGCAGAATGAATTGAGGCTTCTTTGAAAATATTAGCTCATACTCTTTGTTGCCTAGACTTAAAAATGGTTTATAAACCAAAAATTGAAAATATAATGTCACTTTTGGGGGAATTCTCCCCTCCCTCAGTTATGTTCCCTTCCTCCTCTTCATTGTCCTTTAAAATGCCTCTTTCTACTCCTTATAAATTCTGCAAGCAGGCTGGTGGCCTGCAGTATCTGTAATGGAATACCACACTTAAAATCTGTGCATAACATGTCAGCAAAGACAATTGCAGGTCTGTAAGAGTTCAAGTGAGTTGCAGGTGGCTTGATGGTTTAAAAGCCAACAGAAATGCCTCATAAATCAGTTCTTTAGGTAACCTGGGAACAATAATTATAACTCTTATTTTCCAATAAAGCTCAAGCAATGCTGAGGTACAGAGCACTATACTCATCTGTGCTCTGAAATGCAGTTGGAAGTTTGTTCTTTTCATACCCAGCAAACAAAAAAAATAATTTTCTATTTTTGGCAATCTGTGGGGCACATGAATATTATTCTTTCCTGTGCTTGAAAGGAGGTAGCTAGCATATAGGTACATGAGTTGCCCTGCACCAAAGGAAGAAGGTCAACTTCCCCAAACTAACACTAAAACCAAACAACCCTCCATCTCCTACATATGTGGCTTCACATATCTGGAAGTGTAAGTAGTGCATCTAGTAATAGTTCAGGAAAAAAAAAAAAAAAAAGATCCTTGCTGAGCCTTACTTGTCCTTAGATTCTTATGTGTGTGAATCTGGTCCTAGCAACATTGCTGAGCTTTCAAAACACCCCTTTGAAAACAAAGAAGGGTGGACAAACAGATATTTTGTTGCTGTTGTTTGTAATAAACATTATGTGCCAGAATCCCAATCACTATTTTTGGGGTGATTTATTTTTCCTAATCTATTTCTAATTGGGTTACCAGCTACGCAGTGAATAATTTCCTTCACTGAGCGCTGCTTACTGGACAGCATGAGAAATAGTACGGCTTCCTTCCTTTCTCTTGATGCATCTTCATATTTTCAGTTCTACTGTGACGGATAAAATCACTCCCCTTCCACTACTATAAGGGTGTAATAGTTGCCTGAACAACCCTTTTATTAGGAGCAATCGTCACTCTTTTCAGTTATGACTTTCACCACCTGTCCATCTGTTCCCTCCAATGTGTTTTCCCAGCACAACGTGACCTCCACGACTGAGGGAAGCCCTGAGGTGCTCTCCCTCGCAGCGCGGTGGCCGCGTGCATTTGCTCCAGCACTGTGCTCTGTCACTCAGCCTGCAGCTGCCATGCTGGTGACCGTCGTGCCCTGAAGAAGACGTGGGAGAAGTGTTCCTTTAAAAGGAACCAAAGGCTTGTTTTCTTCTCTGCTGCTCAAAGTTGTGTGTTTTGGTGTGGTTTGTTTGTTGGTTTTTTTGGGTTTTTTTGCCTCTGAGGCAGTAGAGGAAGTGTTTAAGGTTTTGGGGTTTTTGTTTGTTCATTTTAAAGTATCCAAATATTCATTTAGTCACTGTGTAGTTTTAGGATCAGTTTACTGGCTGATACAAAACCAGTACTGACCATTAATTTTTTATTTTTTTTTTTAAGGAATTTTGCTACTAAAGAGCTGAAAAAACGAGCAAGGGCTTTCCCTTCAGTTGGTAGAATGCTCATTGTTTTTAAGGAATGGGAAGTGAGAAATAGAGCTAGTTTATCAGTGCTACTGGTCAAAAGAGATAAAACTAAAGCTTTGTTTAAATCTTGTGTGCTGACTTATTGTTTGAAGTTATGAACAAAGTGTTCAGAAGCAACAAAAGACAGGTAGATGCTGTGATATTCCCCTAGAAAATATTCTCTCAAGCATCAAAAAGCTTTTAATGCTCATCGGCGGGGGGGTGGGGTGTGATGTGGAGAGTGCTTTTTCATGGAGGAGGGGGAAAAGAAATCCACAGTCTCAACTTCACATTTAACAGCCTTGCTTTTGGTATGAAAGACATTTGACAAGTGAACCCATTACGATAATCAGGAGTGCTGCTCTAAAAACTGCTGTCAGGCAAAGAGCTTCTCCTCCCCCCCCCGCCTCCCTTCTATTCCTTTACTTAACAGCTAAATTCAGTGAAGAGACTCAAGCTGTAAATAAATAACTCTTAAATAAACTGGAACTTTGTGGCCTGGGTTTCAACTTCTACTCTTTCCTGTCCCTTTTGAAATTAAAAAACAAACAAACAAACAAACAAACAACCAAAAAACCTTTTCTTTTAGAGTCTGATCTTCCATTAAAAGAAATAGCTACGTGAATAAAAAGGGCATTACTACTAAACATAAGCTTAGTGCTTTAAATGCCAGGGTACAGTAGGGTGGAAAATGCCGGTCCAATGTGATCGCAGCTGTATTAACATAGTTTACTGTTGTGTAGTAATGAAATAACCTATAGAGTGTTGCATGTCTATTTGTTAGGCTTATACAGGATGAGGAGTATACTGGTACAACTCTTCTGGCAAGAAAACCATGCTCTTGCCAAAATAGTTGGGCTGCTCTGGTAAGTGTGTACTCGCTTATGTATGTGTAGGTGGGGTCCAAATGCAATACTTTGAACTCTGTCCATTTGCAGATTATGGGGTTATTCAACACGTGGTTTTCGGTTAAGCACCAATTCCAAAATTGGTAGCTGTGAGAGTAATTAAGAACATTTCTTACTATTGAACATTTTCAAAACAGTGTAATTGAGACCAAAATTTGATTTCTTTATTCCCTGCAGTTTTATTTGTGGTTTTGCTTTCCATTTGAAAGTGGAGTCAAGGTCACAGAATATTTCAGTAACCTACAGTCGATGGCTGCTAAATGTCATTCCCTTGAATACAATTACAACTTAAAACAAACAAACAAACA
>VZTL01050585.1:0-39373 GCA_013400535.1 Scopus umbretta | reverse complement strand
CCTGTCTCCAGCTTTATTTAGTCAGATGTTTCTCTTGTACATCCAGTAAAACTCAACCACAAAAATGAGTAGTTGCTGTTTATAAAATCAGCACATTGTTATGTAATCCAGATGACAGGAGAAGTGTGAAATGCTGTTAAATACTTGACTATAACCACAGTTCAGTTAGACCTAGACAGTTAAAGTGTAGTGGCGTCTAGGTTTCCTGAAGAGCTGACTCTAGAAGTGGGAGGCCCACTTTACTTTCAGGGTGTAGGAAACAGAACAGCTCTCACAGAAGCCTACACACTTGTTCTGACTTTTCAGTGGTCTTAATGAAGAATTCAAGTCTATTGGTAAAATAAAAAATATTGGATACATTCACAACAACAGCCTCTTGGGACGGGTAGATTGATCTTACAGAGCAACACAAGTAAGAAATACATTGGGAAAATAATAAAAAACAGAGGTTTTGCAACACGTTAATCTGTAAATTGAGAAAGTAGCATGGTAACATAAAAGGGGTATCAAATATGAGAAGAAGAACAATAATATTGTCCTTAGCAAGTTTTCAAACACAACATCATTCTAAAACTTTCTCTTAAAAATATTAAACTTTTGGGAAATTCTAGAATATTTCCATTCACTGATTATGATCACACTGCTAATACAGCAGTTCTGTTAACAGAAATATGTTTGAATAAAATTCTTTCATCTCCTCACTCTAACTGGAACAAAATAACAACTTAGGAGCTCCGGCCAGTGGGTTTTAGGTCTGGCATTCTGACCAGGAACAACAATTACTAAACAAATTTATGCTTTCTTGTTCATAATCTTTGATTTTTTTATTCAGTGCTATTAATATGGACTGGAGGAAATGTTGTTTTTTCTTCACAAATGTGATTCATTTACCTTAGACTGCCTAGCTGAAAATATCCTTGGTTCTCAAATATATTACTTGGTTATAAACTAGCCACAATTCTGTAACCCTATAAGATGGTCAAGTCCGAAAACGAACCAGAATCACTGAAGCAAGTCACCTCCCTGCTCCTACTCTGGGGTCTGCCCACAGATCTCACCAAAATGTATGAGGAGGAGTAGGGAAAGTACTGGGTAATAACCTTCATGTCATGCATTGTTTCCTAAAACTAAGCATCATACCACCTGGTGGAAGGTGCAAACTACTCTAACCCATTATTGATGACAACCTCCTCATTAAACTTATACTTAGCAACATTTACACCCATTGCAGTTTGTTCATATGAGTAAAATGGGACAGTTTCTATTAATTAACTCCACACCCAGACATATTTCCTTTTCTGTCAAAGTATTGTTCAAAGCAAGAAGAGCTGAATTCAAAACACCTACATTTCTTCATAAAAAAAAAGGAAATACCATTAGCTTGAGCGTCACACTCAGAAACACAGGAAAATGAAATACCTCCCCCAAGTTCTCTTCCGAAGTGTGTGTCTTTATCCATAAGCACAGGACTTCTATGCAAAGCAAGGAAACACTTTATAAATAAGATGGACCTTGGGATTTGGGAAAATAGAACCATGGTACTCTCAGACATAATTTCATTTCTCTAACGGTTTCCTAGAAGCAAAACCTGTTTGCTTCCTTTCTGTCTCTGCCACATTCATCTTATGGTTTTGGATGTGGCTCTCAGCATGGTCCAAGTACTGAGAGTCTGTCTTCAGTCTCTGGAAGCGTTGCTTGGATCACTATCAGAGATAGTTGCACTGACTTCAGTTTTGCTGATACTGAGTAAATTCTTACCTAGATTTACTCAGTTTTGTTGCAGTCATCTGTAATGAGAATCAGAAGCATCTTTGATGCTACCTCCTGCTGGCCAGCTGTCTTTAGAAAATCTCATTACTAAACTCTCAAGGATGATGTGTCAAAAGCATAATTTGTCACAGAGTCAGTTCCTACAATAAGGTAGGAGTCTTTGCTTCTTTTTCACCTTGCCCTTCCTTGTCCCGCTACCTCCCCAGCTCTGAGTTTCTGTCAGTTCTGGGGGCTCCTGAGGTTATCAGTCAAAGTAAAAGAGAAGAAAATTTCTGCTCTTTAGCTGCAACTTTTGCTATGCCCATGTGGAGTGGCAAGCAACTCATTCCAATGTACAACTTCTGTTCATTGTTCCCCCCTCTCTTTAGGGGCTAGTAGCACACTCACTGTTTTATGTATTGTATGGACATAGAGCTTAGGTACAGACAGATTCCATTTGAAAGATACTACTCCCAAGATCATAAAGAGGGATTACAATTTATACCTGTCCACAGCAGCCATTTTCTATAGAAGAGCAAAATGCTAAAATCTGTACTAAACAAATGCTGGGCTTTTTTATTTAAAAAGTGAGCAAATGTTTTCTGCTCAGATAAACGGTGAAGAAAGAGTAAGATGCCAGTGCCCATGAATGATTAGCTAGGTGTGCTGACAGGTGCATGGGTATAAGCCACCCACTCTCTCTTCATTTCTCCAACTATCATCCAGGGAAAATTGTTCCCTTTATATATGTCAATCTCTTCTTTCCTTCTGACATCTGAACCCAGCTGACTTCAAAGAAGATTGTCACTGATACACCAAAATGCTTAGCAAAGTGGGGTTCTTCATACAACAGTAAGCAAGGACTGCATGCCTCAGAAACTGTATGGGATCTGTTTTAATAATCTACCAGCAGCTGCTGCAGATTGCATTCAGTCCGTTTGCTGTAATTTCATGACTCTTCTTCCAGTTGTGTTAACAAGAAACTCATCTTCCTCTCCATCTCCCCCATGCTGATTGCTTCAGTGAGATGGAACGGCAAGACAGGTCAAAGAGGTCTAGCCATAGGCAAAGGCCATATACTAGCGCAGGCAGGCACCCTCAGCCCTGGTCTGGGATGTGAGGTAAAGCTAATCCCCAGGGGCCACCCGCACATCTGTTTTCTTTGGGACAGGTACCCAGATATTCCTGTGGCTGCCTCCCACTCCTCTGGCCCTGCAGCAGACCCTCTGCCACACTCTTTTTTCCAAGAAGTGCTTTTAGGGATAGATGGGATCAAATGTTATCTGAAATCTAATTTTTGCATAAGTGCGTTATTAGGCCATGCATCAGGAACCTGGGTTACTTTCATTTGAATGTTAAAAAAAAAAAAAGCACAAGCATTTTATAGAAGAATGTTCTGGTGTACAATTCCCCCAGCAAATTATAACTTAATATTTTGAGTAAATGAGTAGATCATATTTATGAAACAGACCTTTTAAAGGTAGGAAATTAGGGACCTGCATGAATTTGTGTCACAGGCTCCATTTTATGAGCTACATTTTATCATTCACAGTACAAAATGAAAATAGAGAACTCTGTTTCATCAGTTACTCATATCCAGCTGCTATGAAAATAATACGTTTGATATAATTCATTTGACATTTGATGGGTTTAAGGTTCCTCTGACAAGATATAATCAACTCATTACGGAGAAACAGAAGCCTTCCTTGTTACAAATAAATTATTCCTAGTCATGATTGAATTACTGTGTATTCAGTGAAACTGGGATGGTGGGGCTTCCAGTAGAAGTGGATATTTTATCATCAGGCCTGTGTGATAAAAGCCAACTCAAGTCACTTTATGTTTTCTCTCTTCAGTGCTTTGATTAATGAGTGGCATTACTTTTCTAAACAGACAAATTAGGTCTTTCCTCTCCATTTTTACACATTAAAGCTGTTAGATCAAAGTATAAAAAAACTGTCTTTCCTTTTTACGTACAAAAACTGGATCAACAGCTTGGATAGAGTGATAGTTTAGTTTGTTAGTTAATTTTTAAAAATCTCACACAGTCTTTGTGAAGCAAAACTAGCTTTACAGGTGAGGTGTGAACTGTCTTTTAAATCAAAACCTGTGGTTAATTTAATTTTGGTGTTCATATCAAATCTGTTGCATGGTCTGTTCTGCACCATTACTGCAGGGGAACAGGACAAAGTTGTATCATTTTGCTGGCATCAAAGAATTAAAAATGCATCTTCACAGGGAGCTGAGGCAATACAGCCATCCAGGACTACAGAGCAATGCCGAACATGCTTGGGACTGAGGGTACGGCACAGTATGCACAGTCCTGTGAGCTCAGCTTCCATGATTTCAAAGGAATTTGCACATGCAAAACCTTTTTACAGTTTTTATGGCCTGTAAAATAGATCAAAATAATGTTACATGGTGGAGACATAAAAACAGCAATAAAAATAAGTCTGGGATGACAAGTTTGGGGAGCAGACTAACACATGAAGTGGAACCCTGCAAATACCACCAAAAGACCAGGTTGCCTGCTTCAAAACCTTCTAATTATAACAGTGCTTGTTAGACATTAGAAGAAAAAACACTTGGGCCATTTGGAAGCAAAGGCACATAAATTACACAGCAGCTACTGATTGTTTCTCTAGATTTTCAGAAATATTACCTCTCATAGGAGCCACTTATTATTTCTGCATACTAAAACATAAAAAAAGGTTCACATATAGTTAAAAGGAAGAAGAGCAGACCTGAGGGCTATGCACTATTTCCTTTGTTCTTCTTTGTTCATCTTTAGAAGGAAAGTGACTATTTCTTTGTTCTTTGTCATATTATAGGATAAAATGTATCACGTGCATGTGGCTTCCTAGCTCATAAAAAATATCCTATACTGTGTTTATTTAATGTTACCACACAGGGTCACCCTAAGTCCAAACAGATCAAAGCAAACTAAAAATGAACTACTGACACCACTAATACTGAGTAAAACTAGAATGATGCAGTACACATAAAGTCACTTTAAATCTCACTAATTCCACATATGCCAGTCCTGACTCTACTCTGTATATTATCTTATTGCCAGTTACAAGCAGTGCAATTCACCATGACACACAAGGATTTAAAAATTAGCCTCCACCTATTCCACTAAGTACCATTCACTAAAATGTGATGATCACTCACAGGAAAGTTTGCAAGATCTTGCAAACTGCCTGTTGAGACTGAATGGTAAAGTAATATACTCTCATGAGACCCTGCTGCTTTTCAAAGTGCAGCTCTGTAACCCCTGGCAAAAGTCAGAATAATCTCATGTTGCCATACTTTTAACTCTCTTACGTGGCTTTGAAAACCCCAGCATCCAATGTCTCCATCATGCTGACAGGTTTTAGTCTGCAGTTTCTTCTTAAGGGCTGGCATTCTTTGTAATTTTTCAGCTCTATCACTCAAGATATCTTTGACGTCTTTTATTTGGTCTTTGTTTCCTTCTGCATTTTCTCCCTTGTTTCCTGGAGCTGTGAGTCACATTTCATGCCTATTTATAAATGTATTTAAGTTTGTTTGTTGTTTTTTTGTTTGTTTGTTTTTTTTTTTCTGTGGGTCAGCTGATGATGCTTGCTTTTCAGAAACGGATGTGAAATCACATGGTGGAAGAGACCTACATACATCATTAATATACAGATTACTTATAGCATTGTTTTCCCCATTTAGGCAAAACTAGGTAACCTTCACTACATTAAAATGCATGACTGCAGTCTATGGAGAACATAGACTTTTATATATATGTATCTAACCAGGATTTTTTCAGTTCATGCTTTTGTTTCTGCTGTCTTTTGTAACCAGATGTGACAGTTGTGTCTCTCTCCCACTGAGTCAGTTAGATCTGATAACCAATTTCTGGAATTCAGGCTCCTCCAAAACACAAGATTTTTCAAAATCTACCTTGCCTAGTTCAATAGAGCTCATTCTTGGCTATCATGTAGCTGTACTTTCACACACATATGTATCTTTTATGTATCTTGCTAGTAGACAGAGGATACCAACCATAAAACAGGTGATCAAAGGTATTTAATTAGGACTAGGAAGTGGGAATCTGCATTTTTAAAGTGGTAGCTTCTGGCTTCTATGCTAACTACCAAGTAACCATAAGTTAGTTATCAACCATAGCCTTTGTCAGTGAAATTAAAGAAGTTCCTGCGCAGCTGGGAGAGGATTTGAGAGCAAGACCTCCATGGATACTCTCTTTCCTTTGGGTGGAGGAATGGCCAAGCTGATGGTGGGAGGGAGTCAGAGTTCATGGGGACAGAAAAAGCCACAACATGGGGCATAGCAGGAAAACTCATGGGAGGGGTAGAATTTATCTGCTGGTGATGGTAAAAAAGTTTGTAGAAAAAACTTGGGGTAAAACTATAAGAACTAAAGACTCTCTTCCCACCATCCTCTCTCCACAGTGGCCTACCATCACTGGAAAGGCAGTTGAATCTGTTGGAAAAGAAGAAATAACCTTGGCAGTGAATGCTGGAAATAGAGGAAATTTAAAATACAAGGAGGTTAAACTGGCTACATTGCACGAGTCTGTCTCCAGCTTATCTGCAGTTAGAAGGGCTGCCTGGGGTAACTCCTTTTGTTACCATGGGAATAGAAACAACTGATTTAGTAGCACAGTGACCAGTCAGATTGGGTTAATCTGTGTGTATTTCACAAAAAGATATTTCTCAGCTTCATGATCTGAGTTGTCATAATCATTAATCTGTTTATTTGACAATATTCAACAACAGGTATTTTAAAAGTCACACACCTTAAAATACTTTACAACAATTATTTTGCAGAGGCTGAACCTGAAAAGTCTTAAAAAAAAATAGAAACAAAGCAAAGCAAGGCTGGTAGATTGGTATAGATTTTTAACTGCTTCTTGTTGAAATCTATTGCATAGACAAGCTCATGCCAATAGCAAAGCTATTTCCTCTGGTCAGCAATAAAAAAATGATTAGGGATTGGCAAATGGATTCAATAAGGTAATTTAAACAATCATTACCTTATAAATGATGTTTTAACTGTCCTCAATAACTGTAGAATGCGATTAGCTTAGTGCCCTTCAATCAAGGCTTACTCTACTTTCCCCACCTGAGACCTGAGCAGAGTTTTTCTCAAATCATAAATTACTTTACCTAGAATTACAGAGCTTGACATTCCTACTTTGTGAATTAAACTTCCACTGTGGAAACAGGTTATAATTGAAATGGTAGGTGTGTTTAAAGTTCTTTAAACTCTGGTTTGAGAGAAAAAAAACCCAACAAAACAAAACAAACAGCTCAAATATATAGATTTGGATTGTATGTAATGGAGTTGATATTGGCATCAGGCTGTCTATGCAATAGCTTTTAACAAGGGCAGTTAAAAAGATTGGGGATGTAAAAAAATAAATTTGGTGGTTGTCCATTTAAAACAAAATCCATTTTACTATTTTATACAGAGAAGATAGATCAATTGTTGAATGCCTTTGTCATGATACCCTGGATGAAAAACCTGAGCAATAAACCTGGATGACAAACTGGATTCTGGATGGCAAACTTATGATTTGGTTAAGAAGTCAACTAGAATTTAATAGAAGAGAAGTGACTCAAGAGCTATAGAAGGCAAAGGTACAGTCTCTGATTTGGAAAGTGTTTAAGCCACAGACTTCAGAAGAGAAGTTCCTAGGAGAAATATCCCACTAGTGACAATTTAATACACAATTTCCTATTAGCTTAGGAAAATGCTTAGCTAAGAAGTTAAGCATTTGCTTCTGGGTCCTCACTTTGGTGTAAACAAACACCATTGTTTTGATCTTCTGGCTGTTATTAATCAATCACAAAGGACTAATCAATCATTTCCTCCAGCTTCCCCTGTAATTCTTTAGCATTTCACTGACTTATCTTCAGATACATCCTTGCATACAACGCTTTCATCTCCAGTGTCAGCCATTCTTGTTGCGCAGACCTCAGGGAGAAGAATCCAAAACTTCTCTTAATAATCTGTCCAAGTGGAGGATCTCACTGGCTGATAAACATTTGTTACCTGCATTACACCTTGTCTGGCCTGAAGTCTCATGCCTTAGGTAAACCTGCTTATGGCTTTTGTGAAGAGCAAAAAGGGTGTTTACATCTTACATTTAACTCTGAAGGAAGTGTGCTTTTCTGTCTTGTTACTGTCAATTATAGATGCTGCTTTTTTTGTTTGGTGGTGTTAAAATAAATTTCTGGGTAGGGGCTGTGGCACAGGTTATAATATATGCCAAATCTTAAGCTCAGCCCTTCTGCTTGGTGGTAGCAGCAAAGACTGCAGGACTTGGGAAAATCATGAAGCAGCTTGTTTTGGTGTCAAATATCCTGCTGATTACCAAGAATGAATTTAAGAGTGAGATTTAGCAGTTTTTTTACATCTATCTCATAACTCTGTGTTGTGGTTTAGCCCCTGTTGGCAACTGAGCACCACACAGCCGCTCGCTCTCCCTCCCCTGCCGGTGGGGAAGGGGAGAGACTTGGAAGGGTAAAAGTAAGAAAACTCATGGGTTGAGATAAGAACAGTTTAATAATTGAAATAAAATAATAATAGTAACAACAACAACAATAATAATTGTAATGGGAGGAAAAAAAAACCAAAACAATGAAAGAGAGAGAAACAAAACACAGGGAAAGAGAAAAAAACAAATGATACAACCGCTCACCACCCACCGACTGACACCCAGCCAGGCCCCGAGCAGCGATCGCTGCCCCCCCAGCCAACTCCCCCCAGTTTCTATACTGAGCGTGACTCCGTATGGTATGGAATAGCCCTTGGGGCAGGTTGGGTCAGCTGTTCTGGCTGTGCCCCCTCCCAGCTTCTGGTGCCCCTGGCAGAGCGTGGGGAGCTGAAAAGTCTTTGACTAGTGTCAGCACTACTGAGCAACAACTAGAACATCAGTGTTATCAGTATTATTCTCATACTAAATCCAAAACAGCACTATGCCAGCTACTAGGGAGAAAATTAACTCTATCCTATCTGAAAACCAAGACACTCTGCAGGATTTCCTTGGTTTAAAGAAGGGCAGAATGGCATTCAGATCTCTGAGGTATACTGTACATCTTATGCTACAGGCATTGCCATGGTTTGTTTGTGCCTCCTAATTGCAGTGGGGCTGAAATAGTCTTCTGCACCGAAGAACAGTTTTTGTTGAAATGGACACTTTTTCCAAATCATTTCAACCTCAGTGAAAAGTCCTCTGGGAAAACTTGTAAATTAAACTCAAAACTGAAAAGCTTTCAGGGTTTGTTTACATTTGGGAAAAGTCTTAAGGGTTTTTTTGACATTTTTAGTTTCAGCTTGGAACTTTTTTCATTCTATTTTATGTTACTTAATTACAGCCTCTTATTGTAATGATAGATTATATTATTTTAACTTTATTTCAGAATCACTAGGGAATTGCTACTTATGTTTTAATATTTGTCCTTCTAGATCAAACTACCTCCTTTTTATTAAATTGTAGTAAACTCCACACACAGAATATAAACAAAAGGGACATGGGAACAAATTTTTTTTCACTTTGACCAATTATCATTAAATAGAAATTTCCTGTAGTGATGTTATAATAAATGTATATTAATAACATTGAACTTTAATAAAATTCTAGATTTAAAATATTATGCAATTAAACCATTCTGATTGTCTGTCACTAAAATGTTTAGAAGCTGGATGAAAATATGTCTCATTATGACAGAATTGCTTCAGAAAACTGGAAATTCCCATTTTTCACCAGTTTCATTTTGTAATCTCTTACCCAGCATCAGGTGTACATCTAAATCTCCTACTTGACATGAAACTTATTTAAAACATAACTCTGAGGGATAAGCTTATGAGAGACACATCTCATTTCTGAGATGGGCCCAGTGGGACAGCAATTAAGCAATCGTCTTCCAACCCAGTTCAATAATGGCAAATAAAGGCTTGAAAATCAACCAAAACATTACTTGAACATGTTTTAGTGTTGTTTATTATTAAATAAAGTTGTCAATTATATTTTATTCCTACCTCTCAGGCATTCTGCGAAGCCCCAACACAATGTCTGGAGCATCGCTTTGATTAACACCTTCCTCAGGCAGAAGGCTGTAAATTCTTCTGCATCATGGGAAGTATATTGTGAAGAACTTCAGTGAAAAAAATCCTTACTGGGATATTTCAAATCATGCCCTATACTTATTTGTGTTGCTGCTGATGTTTGGCAATGGAAATGGAGTCTTACTAAGTCCTGTGAATGCCCTTAAGTCCCATGAGTAACTTGCCAAGGGTATTCATGTTGCTCCCAACAATAGCAGTATCCCAAGACCATCCAGGATTGCAGTTAAAGCAGCCTGGAGACTTGGGCTGATTGATGTGGGTCATCTTGATCTGTAGGGACAGTTCCTGTGGTCAGATAATTTTGCCTTCAGCCACATCCATTTTCTCCCTCTAATTTTGACTCCTTAGGCATTCACCCACTCACCAAGAATGGCCAGGGGAAAACCCAGGAGGACAAGTCTGTTGGCTTTACATCCCCTTTGTGTTGCTGCCAGGGTGCGATGTAGAGCTGGGCATAGTGTGTACACGGTGGTATTCTGCTGTAGGAGCAGGCACAGCTGCAAAGCTAGTTTCTAACCAGTTGCTTTTGATATTTATTTTTTTCTTGTCTGGCTCCTGAAGAAGGATAGCATAGTTTTATCAACTGTATAGAATTTGTCCACTGGAAGAAAAAAAAATATTACCACCAAGGGAAATAAGGCAGACAAAAGATTTCACTTTCTCTGTCCTTATGTTCCTTCCTAACACCAGTGACAGTTGAGAGAGGCACAGAGAATTGCTTTCTTTACTTAACTAGATGTGTCAGAGAATTTTTTTTCAATTAGTTTTGCACAGGATTTTTTTTTTTTAATTTTGTGGAAAGAAAATAGAAAAATGTTAAAAAATATTTGGCCATTTGGGAAAGTTCCTATCAAGAAGACTTTACCAATAAAATTACTGGACTTTCCATCCTAGCTGAAAAAATAGCATTTAACTTCCAAAGAATAACAACAATGCCAGTTCCACTTATAATTTTCAAGAAATATGAGAAAATTGGCACCATTTAGCTCACTTGGATTTCTAATGTAAAATTATATCACTTTGTTTAATGAAACATGTAATAAGACAGGTAAGTGCAACTAAAGGAAAACCTGGACTTTTAAGGAGAATTGTTCCAGCATCTTTAGAGTTAACGATCTGCATTTCCTAAAGGCTTTTCTCACAAACCTTATACCCTGTGTGCCTGCTGTGACCAGCCGAAGAGCTGCTTATTGATCCAGAAGCCTCATTACAACTTGTACAATGTGAACTTACCATCACCGGTCATGCCATTAGTGTAATTATCTTATTTCATTAGTGATAATGCCATTTTGCATTACAATATATTGGCTCACTTAAAAAGTAATAAAGATTTGCAATCAGGGGATGTATTTGTTAACTTCAGAGCATGCCTCTGAACTTGTCCTTGGTCATGCTAAGCACCAGGATCTGCCCTGTGCAGCAACTCTGAAGTCTGTGTGGTTCTGGGGGTGGCAGCCCTCACCCACTGATGGTGTAATGTTATTTAGATAAGCGTAAGGTACTGATGGCTACACCTGGCTTTCTGGAAGTTAGGAGAGGCAACTGTAGCTCTGGGGTTTGGGTCCTAAAAGGCAGTTTCTTTGTCATTAATATACCACTAACTATAGGCCAGAGCCCACTAAAGAAGTAATTTTGCTCCCAGCATCATGGTTTTGTATCAGGATCTGACCTTTCACAGTGCGATGGCTCTGTTTCAAAGCAAACAAATGGCTTTTGAGGAAGATGCAAACACTGGTGGGTGAAATGCCAAAAATATAATGTATGCAAGTGTCTTCCACAGGGTTTTCCTCTTCTTTCTTTCACACACTGGCTTTGAGTAGAGCAAAGTGGAAATTTCTGTAGAGACTAGCAATGCTCGTCATCAGAAACGTTAAATGAGGCTATGCCTGAGGTGTTTCATTGCAGGGCAGTAGAACTAGTGGCTGGATCCTCAATATTTGTTAATCTTAGTAGGCAACCCCCATTCTCAGTCAAGCAGAGACTGGCAGGTATTTTCTACGCTTCCTTGGCCTCCTTGTTTGTCCTCCTATCAGTGAGTACAGCAGGGAAGCAAGCTCTGGGATGGCTCCATCTCTTATACCTTTGCTTTCCAAGCTTTTAGTCAATGAGCAGAACATCCTCTTATAGGAGATGCTTCTGCAATGACAAGTCATCGTCAGAGACCTGCAGCACTTGGGCTTCCAATCCCAGATCACAAAGCCCACTCAGATTTGGCACTGGGATTGTTAAATGTGTGAATACATCACACATGTTTTCATACATTTGATTCACCCTTATGCATTTCAACACTGGACAAGCTGATCAGAGTTTTTCAGCCAAGCAAAAAGTTAGAGGATTTGGAGACTAAACTGGAAAACTGTTCAGAAGAAAAGCATAAATCTAGGATGACAACTGAAAACGTATGCTATCACTCTTTTATCCTTGCTGTCAGTTTCTTAAAACACTTCATAACCCTTCCCTGCCATAGATGAAAATCAACTTTTCTTAACTTTGCCTCAGAGAAAATTTCAGAGTATTTCAGAGTAGACAAAACCTGGGTCCTCTCTTGCAGTTACATACGAAAACAATTCACATTTTAGGTAGTCCCTGCAGTCTCTATTTTTATTTCTTCTAACTAGTTAGTATTAATGGAATCTGCTGCCTTAGCTCTTTTGATTTGTTCTTAATCTTTATGACAACATGAATAAAATGACATTCAGATTACTTATTTCTGACCAGCCCTTGGAAATACACTGACACCAGTGTGTTGTTTTCTTTCCCTGGGCTTTTGTTCCTCAAGGATTGCCATTAAAACCACAGTCAGTAGACTGGGGTATCTCAGTTTTCTAATTTGGTCAGTCTCAGGCATTTGGCATGGCACATAAGGGATGAAAGAATTGCCATCTCCAGTGTCGGTACTGAATTCTGTCTTGTCCAGCGTCCAAGAGCGCTAAACCCATTTCTTTTAGAACCATCTATAAGTGGATTCATCACATATAATTAGTAAATCATGCACAATTGTGAAGCTAGTCTGAAGCTGGAAGAGTATTTAATAGTTGAATAATATTTGAAAGATGCTTTTCATCCAAGTAGAACTATGAATCATTTGTATAGTCGCAGAAACATTGAATTCTACTCTTTGCCCTCAATACTGTTGCCACTATGATAGACAGGTACAAGTCTTGTTCCTGAAAAGAAATGGAGAGGCTCAGAAATGGAAAAGAATTTCTTAAAATTAGTATGTAATAAATGCTTTTAACATGCTAATGACTTGAACAAGGATGACTTGGGACTTACCTCTTGTAATAGGGTTCACAAAGAATCTTCATCCATTTCATGGCAACTTAAATTCTCAAAATCAATGGGCATCATTATCCTACTGTAACACCATAGATGCCGGTGATGAATGTCCCTTAGCAGCTGGTAGTACAGGCCTTTAATGTAAACAGATGCTGTTCTTTCCTGGCCAACAGATGCAGTAAACTCATGTTCTAACTCCTTGACTCCAAGACACAAGTCAAGAAGCATGCAAAGTATTTGCAGTGATACATAAAATAAGAAACATGAACATCAAAATCTTTTTGCTTATCCAAATTTGTTTCTTTATCATGTTGTTGTCATACAAAGAAATTGTCTTCACTGTGAAAACGTGTGGGATAAACACCAGAAATCATCATGCTTTTGACATATATAGACAAACATACTCACAAAATGGTCTCAGTTCTGCATGGACAGTCGATCATTTCATTCTGCAAGTCTAGACAGTATCAGAGCACTACCAAACACACTGTCAGAAACAATCTCACATAGTCAAAGTGATGGATTAGCAGATTTCACTACTCTTTTCTAACGCTGTGATTTTATGAATTGTGCATTGTGGGTTTTGATTTGATGTTATGAAAGATGGACTTGATAAATGCCTTGTTTGTGTTTATTTATTTTTTCACTATAGTTCTAGCTGGAACATGGGTGATGATTTCTTTACAGCACATGTGAAGATAGCACTGTTGAGGTTAACTAACAGTATGATATATATGCAAAGTGTCTAATTTTGAGGGGGAAACAGCTGCTCATTTCAAGATCAATCTCAAGTATCAAGAGTGTGAATTACTACTTTCTAATCTCCTCAGTCATGCCCCTAGACTGTAAAACCAAAGGCTTTATTGTAGAATTACTCCTAGAGAACCATCTAATAATTATCTGATATTTGAAATGGATACAAGCTCACCATATCCCTGGGAGCAGCAGATAAAGGTCACACGCTGAAATTGCTTGCTAGTACACACAACCAGACATGCTGGCTATTGCTAGCTTAAAGATATTCATAATGACTACTCAAATCTTACTGAACCATCAAAACTGTGTAAAACAGTATGGTTAGAATCTGGTCAGGAACTTACTGCAAGTAACTGATGAAATTAATGGCAGATAGTACAAGAGTATGATACTATTCTGTAAGTACTTTCCTATGAAATTTTACTGCATCTTTGCCTCTAGGATTCCACTGTATTCAATGGAAAGAGTTAGGATCCCACAGAAAATTATTCGAGTCAAGAACCTTCCTTCAGTGCTTTGAATATCCCTTTGAGGTGCCTTTCCCTCCAGGAAAGATAGTGGTGTGTTGTGAGTATTTCACTGTCTTGCAAAGGTACTTTGTAAAAGTACTTGCAAAGGTGTTGTACTGTGTACTGTTGTACTGGGAACACCCACACCAACATGCAGCTAGCGCTTTGTAAACCCACACCCTGGCTCTCCACTGCTAACTTCTCTCCAGACCTGCATAAAGATGCTCAGTGAAGGCAAAGCTGCATTTTGCTGTTGTTGGCCAGAAGAGCCAGGCTTGCTTTTCCCATTGCCTCTAGAAGAACAGGGCACGGCTGAGGGGACTGAGACTGAGAGGTGCCACCCCAAGTTTCACACCTCAGGTAGATACTACTGCTTCAGGCGCTCTCACATACGTATTCTCAGCCTGGCTTCTCTGCCTCCTGACATGCATGGTGGGGACGGGGAGATCATACTGCTTGGCTTTGCCAGTCCTGTTTGCCAGAAAGCTTTCCCTGAAAATTTGCAGAGCGGAGCTGTGCCCTTCTGTTTTATAAAATCCATTCAAAGCCAATAGAAGAAATATTCCCATGGATTACTATAGCTGTGGCTGAAATTACCTCACTCGTGATGAGTGCCCCATCCTTTACAGATTTTCCATTGGTTGGGACAGGCTTATTACTGGGAGAAAAGGATTCACCTGACTAAAAGCTTGTGATGTTGATTTTTGCTCATTAAGCCTTTTCTCTGAGATTTGATTACTAGAAACTACAGACATCCAATAGCAGAAAAAAAATAAAGAAGAGACTATAAGAGATAAAACAATAACCCAAAGCATTTGCAGGAAACCTGTCAGAAGACTTTGATGTCTTGCTGCAGGGAAGCAGGTTCTGTTTGGACAGACAGTGGTGTAGGGAGAGTAGGAAGTTTGCTTTTGAGTGTATCTGTCTTGTAGGAGAATTATCTAAAATCTGAGCAAATAGCAAAGAAGGGGGCATAGTGGAAAGGGCAAAGTGGGGCATGACAACTAAAACAAAAGGCCAGATGAGAAGGTAATCATTAGCTCACACTTGAAGGAGATCTGTGGGAGTGCTTTGCCCCTGAACAGAAAATATACCGCGACTCTCTTTTTATTGTCCGAGGTTTCCAAAGGATTTCTGAGCAAACAACCATGGGCAGTTCGACATCCTAATTATAGCCTGCTCACCATCCATTTCTGAAGTGTTGCTGAGTTCCCTGGCACAACAGCTGTTTCAGTGTACTTCCCAGAAGTCTTGGGCTCCCTGCCATGGTAATGCGCGTGATTTATGTCAAACTTTTACCAGGGGACCTAGGGGAGACTTGATTGTGCAGCTCATGATGTTTTCTTCCTTCAGACCCAGGAGCAGAGAGTGGCCTTCGTCTTGTGCATGCCTGTAGGTGTCTGAGCAAAGGCCCTGGAGTAAGCTACTCCCTTGATTGCTCTCAGGAAGCCAATCCTGCCTCCATGTGGGATGAAGAGCTTTTTCTTCTTCTTGCTAGCTCACTTGAGAAAGTGCTGGACTTGTTAAAAAGAACTTTTTTATTAAGTTATTGGAGTGTTTAAAGCTGCTAAGCACAAACCACATTTTTTAAAATTTTGGGTTTTTTCAAAGAAAATAGTAGAAACATGGTGCCAAAACACCTCACAGCTCCCCATGGTGCAAGCCCCTGGCCTCATTCCATGAAGTGAACGAGACTGAGTCCTCCACACTGGCAGCAGTGGGATTAAGAACAGTGAGTTTTGGCCCTATCTACACTGCAGCCCCTATGTTTTCTGCATGCCACAGACCCAACCTATTGAAAAGGCTTACAGCTTGGATGAAGCTGGCTAAGGCAGGCTTTCTCCTTTTTGTACATGGAGTAGCCATTATGTTTCCACTGCATCAAGATTATTTGTTTCTAGGAGGCATGGAAACATGTTCGACAAATAGTGCAGGCAAATCACACGGCCTGAAACTTTCTTGGCCGAAAGCTCCATCTTTTATTTCTGAGAAGGCTCAAATATCCCTAATCCAGCTTCATAAATAAGATCTGATTGTTACTTACCAGTAAATAAAATCAATTTTAAAGTTGTGACTATCAGGCTTCTAGTGTCCATACCTTATTTATGAACACAACATGGGCTAAATATTTCACTGCAAAGGATGTGCATAGAATAAATAGCTAAAATGTGAATGAGCTGTAATTGCAAAGCATCATCAACCTCAAGGCTAAGTGATTTTCTGAGTTAAGCGCCATTCAATTGTTTGCTTCTGCACTCTACAAGTGGAGGTGGAAACTGCAGTGATGATGTAAGGATAGAAAACCAGGTAAAACTTCTCAGTAGTGATTGTGTAGCTGGGCTCAAAAGTAAGAGCTGGTAATGATAGGCGGTGAAAAACCAAGAGTCAAGGAGGTTCAAACATGTTTGTTTTGTTTTGTTTTTTTTTCTCAGAAATGGACACCAGTAATACCTGCAGCTGAAAGCACAGGATACAAGGGTTGGTGGCCAGATTTTCAAAACTCACAACTAACTTTGGATGTCTACCTTGGGAATATCTGACAACCTGATTTGGAGAAAGGAAATATTAAATTCCAGCTGGAAAATCAAATCCAGGATAAGCCGTCCAAACCTGGACAAGCATCCAGTAAAATTACAGTACAGCTAGCAACGATCTGCCCTAGCATATGGGAGACTTCCGATGTCTTTGTCTCCAATCCCACCCAAAAACCTGCTCCAGGGTTTGGTACAAATATTGACTTTGCCACAAAACTATCACTATGAGAGATTCAGTCTGATCAGAGAAGGTACTACTACAGGATATTTCATTTCACCATACTGGATTCTTAACCTTGCATAAGATCAATAAAACTTTCCCCATCTTATTTGTCTATACATATGGAAAGGAAAAGTTTCAGTCAGAATAAACCTCAATAATTAACTTGGAGTCTTTAATTAAATGTTAAGTGTATGCATGTATTAGAGACACACATGGTTTGTACATTTCTGAGTGGTACTATAAATCAGCACTGGCACCTCCATCACCAGTAGAAGGTTATGCCCAACACTTTTCTGTGAAAATGGCTGTTGAAAGACAGACAAGACCAGCTGGTCTCAGTAACCTGAACATGTATCCTGTCAACAAACCTACAAAGTGAACAAGAGTAAAGGACAGCATTTGAATGAAAATTAGAATGTACTTTTCTTACTTTCTATAACTGTACAGCTGCTGAATAGTAGAATGAATTTCAATCATGTAGGGATTATGCTATTTTGTTTTAAATGATGGTAAATTAAATTAACAGGGTATTACATTACCAGCATTGTGTATCGTGATAGCTTTTCAAATGCCCCTGGAGCACCAGGTCTAGGTTACTGCTGGAGGGAGAGAGACCTACAGTCATTGGTCAGTCTCAGTATGACATCTCCTTTCTTGAGTGTGCAAGTTGAAAAATTAATTTAGGATCATATGGCTCAATATCCTTAAAATAAAAATCAACTGAGGTGAAGTAGTATAATTTGAAGGAGGGCGAATGGAAAAAAAAATCTTTTGTTGTAGGAATTCCACCCAATTTTAACATAGGTCTTGGCTTATGTCTAAAAAAAATTGTTAGAGACATGAAATATTTCAAAATGTTAGGGGAATTTACTGTAGCATGCATTTTAAGGGTGTTAGTGGCTGACCTTTGGCATTTACAGAAAATTAATATTTTTCCTCTGACAGATCAATCTTTCTTTAGTGAACTTTTGATCCCAGGAAGATGTTGAAAATACCATTTTGGTGCCTTTCATCACCAGCTGGTCCATACAAATGTTTGTCAATACCCTGTGGTCACCCATCCCAGAAATAAGGCAACTGATGGAAATACTGTCCCATGTCTGACCACCATGTTAGTCTAATCATATGCCTTGCATTTGTGGAATCATGGTAGCTACATCTCTGGAAGTGTTTTGTCAGTCCACTGAAGCAAAGCTTTCTGAACTGTCAGGTTACATCATGATATTTTGTGAGACCTTACAGGATATATGATAAAGTTTTCTCTAATTGTGTTAAGGCTAGTAAAAATGTCCAAAGAACTGAGGGTACGCATGTTTTTTCCCGTGCCATATATTTTGGCATCAACATTTTCTTGGCTAGTGAAGGTTAGTGCAGAAGAATGATCCCACATCTGGTGGAGAGAGCCAAAACATCCCTTTAGGAGAGAGATTTCCCAGTTCTTCTGGAGATTGTAACTATACAGTTGCCTTTAACCACAGCTAAATTTCAGCTAGGAGAGATTAGTTAACACTTGCAAAATGGCCACCCAGGTAAGGGCTAGATAAAAATTTTGGCACAAAATGTTTTCCTGTTAGGGCGGACCTGATTTCAGTGTGCTGGCTTTTGCATGTCATTTAATACATGGGATAGTTGGGGTCAAGTAGCGAGAGTCAAAATGCTCTGTTCTCTGATTCCAGTGAGCTAGATGATGTCTGTGAGCTGCTAGTACTCTCTGAAGTAGGAGCAGCCTTAGGACTGGGGCTGAAGTCAAGGCCAGGAATAGTAAAGGATTTGAACACTTCTAAAATTGATTTCCTAGTCTTCAAAAAGCTGAAAAAACCCTTTTGCTGATTTATTCAATCTGATGCACAAGAGAGAAAAATATTTATATCAGAGCTTCAGTCATCCAAGTTCTGAACCATGTGAGTAGCAAATTATTCACGTTAATTCAGTGAATGCATTAGCTTCAAAGACATCGCTCACATGACTCCAGATTTGGAGGATCAGGTCTTATTTATGTAATAGCTTGAAGAGTGAGAAAACAAAGAACTGTCTTTTCTAATATTCCTTTCCTGTATAATTTATTTACATTTTTATAAACATTGATTAGCACAGATGTTCCTAATAAGATTTTCACATCTGACCTGAATACATTTTTCTATTATTTTGCCCTTGAGAAGCTAGAAAAGAGGAAAAAAAGATTCCCCACTCCCCAATTTCCTTTAAAGAAAAAAGAGAGGTTTTATTTTTTCTATGAACAAAAAGAAAAGATATTTGTGGGTAGATCTTGTGTGTGTGTTATTTGGCTGAACTACCTTTTAGTCAGAAACAAAGACGTAACTCCAGAAACCAAATCTTAATCACCACATGTATAGCATTACTTTACCAAGTAATTTTCATTATGTATGAGATGGAATAAATATTAATACTAACCCTGGGCAAAAGATTTGAAAATAATTTAAAAAATAATGGTGTAAGTAAGCAGTGACAATGAGCTTATTGTCTAGCCTTAACTATCTCATAAGAAGCCAGCTTAATCAGGAAATGCTAGCAGGCTTTTCCACAAAGAAACAGTCCAAGGACTACCAGTGCAGCACCGCAAATTTCTCTTCTACACAAATACTAGTTCACTGTGACAGTTTCCTCTGTGACTGGGCTCTAGAGAACACATGGCGAAACAGCCAGTGGATCTAGCTTCATTTGTGTACCTACAGAGTTAAAAATTAATGAAAACATTTAAAAATAGCATACAAATAAATTACTTTTATTTCCTGTACACTATTAACTCACTAATTTGCAGGATTTCTTCTCCTGTGGACTATGTTAGTCAGGACCAAGGAAAAAGACTCCAGGGAAATGATAGCTCTTGGGTTTCATTTCTAGAAGAGCAGAGAAGTACATTTTACATTGTAAAAGTCCATTTTCTGTACGTAAAAACGTATCTGGAATCCAACTAGGCTCACAACATTGAATTGTAACTTTGAGCATTTATTTCTGAGGGGCAAACAGTAAAACACATTATAATGACCACTGCTTAGATTATTAGCCTGTTATTGGAAACATCTGCTTAATTGCTAAATATCCGATACACATGAAAACAGGTTTAATTGTAGAGACAGTGGAAACCCTGTTTTATAACAAGCTGTTATCCAGTTGTTTTGCTACTCACTTAGGTAGATGAACATCCACGATAAGGTGAGGTCTGAACCATGGTCTGTCATTCCATGTAAAAATTTTAGGATATTCTGGGAAAGCGTCAATGACTCTTCCAGTTTGGGCTTGCTTTGGAGTTCTTCAGAGAGGCATGCTTTCCTTATTGGCTTAAAAGGAAATGCAGGTGCCTGTCTGAGGGTGAATAGATTGAGTTCCTCAGGACAGGCAAACCAAAATGTCCTTGCACCTGAGGTTAAGTGATATGCGCTGAGAGTCAACCAGTAGCTCAGACTTGGTCCTCAAGATCTTCAGCTGGGCAACAGAGTAACTGGGCTCCATGTCCAGCCCTAATCAAGGGTTAATTATTCAGACAAATTGAAGGGACATTATTAACCATAGCAAGCATGAGTTCTGAGCCAGCCTCCTCCTTCTATCCTCACATTACATTGATGTCTGAAATGGGAAAATGGAATTTGAAGTCCATATCCACCTTTTGTCTATAACAAGCTGAAATCAAATCAAGGTGTAGAAGGAAATGAAGCAGGTTCTCCTACATCCAGGGAAAATGTGCTAACTGTTTAGCTAATAGACAATAAAAGGACAGCATCTTCGTTGTATATGTTTTATCAATATGCTTGGAAAAGGATAAAAAATATTCAGTGAATTCAGACTGAATACAGTTTGATTTTTGTTGCTGTATTGCAGACCTGAAAGTTGCAGAGCACAATCCCTCATTTCCCCCTGTACACATGCATACATACACTGAATAAAACTTCCATTCAAACAGATATGAATCCTGAAAAATTTGACAGCTCAAGCTACAGAATGGACCAGATCAGATGATCACAATAGTTTCTTCCGGATAAATTACTTCTCCCCTTTTGTCTCGGTTTTTTGCATCCTATGATGTAGACAAATGAGGCAGTTTTTATGTCTAAGTAGGTCTGAGATTACTGATGAAAACTTCTTTCAGAAAATGGGAAAAATTCTTACTATCATAGTCAGTTAAGTTCTGAACTGAACTCTTTACAGGACTGATGTAACAAGTAAATTATGAACTAAGAGAAAAACGCTCCTTCCCTTCCAGATACAAGACAACTTACAGCAGGATCTGACACAAATAATCTCTGGTCAACTGAGGCATCATTCTAGTAATCAAAAACACGGATATTCACAGAACCATATTCTCAGAACTTTTAACTACTTTCCTTGGACTCTTCATTAGCAAAAAAGAGAGGCAAGCTTCCTGCACTGCTCTCTGGAAGTCTCAGTTTTGCAGTGATAGTGCTTGGGACTAGGACACTGATAGTTCACATCTTGGATCATCTATCTTAAGTTAGATAGGGCCAATATCTCCAGGATGTCCAGGCATGACATAATATGACATTTTAGGATCAATATGTCAGGAAAGTCAAGTCATATAATGAAGTAGCAGTTTTAACAGAATACTAGGCAGTACACCTTCATCTACAAAACCTAATTATCAAATGAAAATTAACATATCTTTCAGATTTCAAGGAATTCATTTAGATTAATGAGAACTGAGATGGAGTTAAGCTTGCTGACTCTTTCATCTGGTACTGTTTTTATATATCGGAAAAGAGTCTCACCACCTACTCTTGATTTGCAGAGCAAAAGCTTAATAGCAGGCTTAAACAATAAGTTTTAAATCCCACTGTTGATCTCCATCTCACCAGGCTGGCACTGACGGTGTGGCCAGGAGACGATGGTGGTGTTAATGGCACGGAAATCTATACACAATAGAGAGTAGTCATGAGCCTGCGGACTTTGAAAAGAGAAAGACGACATAACACTTACTTGAACAGGAACTTCAGTTTGGTGTCTATATTTTTTTTTATTTGAAACATTATGCTATTTCACCAGCTCAGCTCTGAATCACAGACAGTAATGTGTGAAGCTGAAATTTAGCTTGTTTACTTTTACTGGGACACAACTTCTACACCAAGAGCTTGAAGTTCTAACTCAAAAACTGGTGATTAGAGGAGTGTATAGAAGTATGACATTTTATAGACATCATTGTGCTTAAATTGCTTCAGAAATACACCAGGCTTCCAGGCTTGCTCAATGGAGTGGAAAAAATAACTTAATTATGCAACTGAGGGCAAAGGCAAATTTACTTCACCTAATTTTAAACAAAGAGAGAAGAAATAATATTTAAAATTTGAAAAGGACTCAAGATATAAGCTTCAGACTTTAGTGTTTGGGTATTTTTAAAATGTCTCTCTGTTTCTGAAGAAAGCACATCATTAAGCTTTCTGGTTGTCTTAATATTAGAAGATAATATTCACCCTCTGTTCACATTTGAATGCAATTTTTCTTGTTAATAGCCTATTTGGGAAATTTAGTGTCCTGCTTCCCAAGAAGAATGTGATACGAAGAACAAAAGTCTCTGTACAAATAAATACAAGAGAAAACCTGAAAGGCATAGAATTTCATGAGTATTTCTCCCACTTATTATATTAAGAAGCTGAGGTCATGCCCAAAGAAACAACTGTTGTGCTGGTCTCTGCAACCCTATGCTGTTGCCAGAGGCTCTGGCCTAAAGGAGTCATGGAAAGGAAGACCTGTTAGGATTTAGGGATGGAGGAATTAATTCCTAACATCTGAGAAATAGATAGAGTATGCTGTTGAGTCAGAAGTAGAAGGAGACATGAGGATAGCATAGTACCAGCATACTTTTGCTGTTTGTTTATTGTGATGCTCCAAAAGGCTCAAGATCTTTTGTTTCTCACAGGGACCCATTATAGTCTAACAGAAAAAGCGGAGCAAGATAAATGTGACAATTATTTAGAACTGTGTAGTCAGATAAGAAATAGGGAAACTTTTGCCCAGGCTCAAGATTTTCCCATTTTCCATGCATACAGTTTCATTTTATTTTTTTAAAGTTCTTACAACAAGACCTGAAGTCCAGCTACAATAATGGAAACAAAATGTTTAGTAATTACTTTAAACTTCACTTACTACATATGGGGGTAGATCAGTTTATCTTTGTGAGTGAGGGATGACCACAAAATTCACAAGTGGTGAAGCGCAGAGAAACCATCAATGCTGATTACACAAGGCTATATCCCTTTACTGAAAATAAATCGGTTATTCCAACCACCTCACATTACATGTTTGATTTATATCATTTCATCCTCTCTCTTTATATTTATTATAATGGTTTCAATACTTGCAATTACCAGTGCTGGCTACTGTCCTTGAGTCGGCACCTGAAATAATTTTGTATCTGACCGATAAAGCATTGACAGGAGAGATTTACAACATTCGTAATAATAAATATTTGTGCACAGTGGTATAACTGTTGCCCTCTGAAGATCTCAAAGCACTTTATAACTGTTGATTAAGCTTCATAATTGGGCCTTTTGTGAGGTAGCCAATTTTATCTTACACACTATTTTACATTGAAAGATTAACAAACAGCATTTGATCCCAGTTGGTATAAGAAACTCAGGTAAAAGGAGGAAGCAGATGGACCATGAGCTGCTGTAAAAAGAACTGGTATGGATTTTTTTTCCCTTAAAATGTGGTTAGAGATGTTTAAGATCTTAGGTCATGACAAAATACAAGTAACTTTTGTAAGACGGTGGTATGACTACAACCACTGTGGAGAAACTAGAAAGGAGAGGATACATATTTTTTATATAAAAATACACAGGTATTGTTACACTATTTCCAGTAAAAGGCAATAATAACCTGCCAATTCTTCAGAGCACCACACAATTAAAGAAGTTGGTCATGAGTCACAGGACTTGAGGAAGACCTCCTTTAGCCTCTACATCAACTACCAGGAAAGAAAGATGATTAGAAGTTAAAATACCATTTGGGTGTCTTTCTTCTCAAAGAAATCTAAGAGAGGCTGGGGCTGTTGTATTAAAATACTTCACAAAGCATAGACCACCATGCAGATTATTTGAAGCATTATTAATTTTAGTGGTTTCAGTTTTAGGACAGTTCAGTTTCCTGCTGGTCTCTGAAAAGATACTTGAAAACATCTCAAATTGGAATTTGAGACTGCTATATGCTACAGTGTATGTGTCTACAATTTTTTTTGCCACTGGGAAGGCAATACCAAATTTAATACTGGGAATGGTTCCCCACCAGTGCTAACACTGAGCTGTACCCAGAATCATTTGGGGAAATGCCTGCTGATCCAGGTCAAAATTGTTCAGCAGTTCAGGTGATGGAGATTCTGTGCTGGAGAACATTCCCTGGCACTTGTTTGCTTACCAGTACACATGTAACCCCTAATACTGAGGAACCCTAAATTGCACCTCTCTTCTGAGTTACCCTGGTGAATACACTAAATTGTGTATTGTTATGATACACTGACATGTTCTGAGAGGATAAATTACGGCACAGCTAGGCAGATTCAAAGTAAAAATGGTCTTAGGAAAATACTTTGTACAAAAAAAAAAAAGAAATACTGTTTGAGTGTAACAAGAATTGACCAAATTTGCCTTCAAAAGAGTAAGATGAACTTTTCTGAATAGAGTTGTTTTGTTGTTTGGTTGTTTTTTTTTTTTGTCAGCATAAACATCTTGTAAATTAATGTCAAGAGAAACAAGTAAAAATATTTTGAAAAACTGGAAAACATTCCATTGAATGAGTTACTTTTACAACTTCAGTCTCCAGAACATAGTCAACAGAGATACATCAGAAATGGAATTAAGCTGTTCAAGTGGCATTAAAGATTAAACAAGCACCATGGCAAAACAGTATTCGGATACAGCCTGTTTTCCATGTGACTTTGTATATGAAGTGTCCCAAAGAGCAGCGGTGTGGCCAGTTCCTTGTTTGAAGCATTTCTTGTCGTCAGTGCGGTTGGACTGAGTCTGGGACTTCCCTTAGCAGGACATCCTTGGATAGTAATTACAGCTGTGAAAACTTGTAACAGGCTTTAAAGCAGGATTGTGAGGTAGGTGGGAGAATGGCTTAATTGAACTGTTGGTGGACTTGCTCCCTGATGTCCGTGGGACTTTTGCCATTGATCTCAGTGATACCAAGAGTTGTCTCATCTTATTTTGTTTTCTAAGTTTTGTCTACAGTTTCCATTAGGCTGGCTGCAGTTCAGGAAAATTACTGAACCAGTGGATGGTTTCTCATACTTTTGCCTTCCTAATTCATCTCAGTAAGACCATTCTTAATGAAAAACTATTGCAATCACTGTAGCACAGAGCAATACTTGTTACTAAGGCAGTTTTTTGTAAGAAAGATACATACAAACTAGGATTCAGACCTCTTCCAGAACAAATCTTTACACTTTCTGTCCACCCTTTCCCTTAAGGTTTATTCCCCTCATAGCAGATCCCAGTCCCATGCTTCTGACTGAGAATGCTGTTTTTCTTTGGAGGGGTGAGGTGGGGGGGAGAGAGGGAGGGGGAAAAGTCGAGCTCTCTTTTGAGTTGGGTCTCTTTATAAAGGGTTGGCTGAACTTTGCAAACTTTACCGAAGGGGGAACCCTTTCCCACAATCCATTTCAAGACCAACCCCTTTGATGTCACAGCTGGCTCAAGTAAACTCATTTCCTCCTTCTCTAATGTGTGTCTGATGCAATTTTGGCAAGCCATCTCTCCCTGCTGTTACTGCTGCCTGTTTTGAAATGAGGCCAAGTGCAATGTTTAATATGAATGTTTGGTTTGGCCTAATCATCTGTGCTTTGTTTCACTGGTACTCTGCATTATATATTTATATATCCAGATCTATCTATAGAGATGTATAGGCAATTTTTTCCCTCTTTCCCTCCTCCTTTGCAAATAATTCACATCACATGTTTTCAGTTTATTCCTTTGTGGTCTACTCCACCCAGTTCCTACATCAGTAAATCATCTTCATGCTTCTTCCCACACTGAATGAAAGCAAGTTCTCAATTACAGAGACAGAATAGAGTTTTCAAGCCTTTGTGGTGGATGTTGATCGGTTTCTTGGTAAAACTTGAAGGTGCTTGAAAACAGTAAAGAAGGTTTTGGAATGGCAAGATTTGCCCAATATTATACATACTGTTTTAATATCAATGGCAGTTGGAAGATGTGAGGGGCAAGTCAGGAGCGGCTTGTGAAGGAAATGACATGGTGTATCAAAATTGTGAAGATCACTTGCTTTCCCTGACAGAAAGATGTTGATAGCAGGGGGAACTCACCCACTGCAAGAAATGGACTGAACAGCCCCAGAATAGGAGATGTGAGCCTGCAGGGCAATGTGCCTTGTGGGATTCACATCCTTGTGGCCTCCTACAAAACCTCTTTGACTCAACAGATTTATTCAAATTTGATGCAGGGATTAAAATTTAACTCTAAAGTTAAACCTGTATTAGTAAATTAAACAGTACCAGGGGGCATTCCCAGGCCCTGGGGCTTGAGTTGTTATATTGCTGTACTGTTAGAATGGTCCTTGGCATTGATTTGGCCCCAGTCAACCTGGGCTCTTCCAAACAATGCTGCGTATTGTTTAGGGAACAGTGGAGCCAAAGGCCATTCACATTAAATAAAAAGAATGAGCTCTCACTGTTTTAAATGATAAGGGAGTTTAAGGCTATAGCTCTATAATCTTTCATGCTGCTTGGCATCTGTGCCAGAGAAGGTGCTGGGAACGGTTAATTTACCAACACAGACATAGCCTAAGAGGCATTTTTGCAGTAGCTGACATTAAACCCCTTCTTTACTGCCTAAGTGCAGGAGTGAATGCTTCCCTCTGCATGTAGTTCAGAGACATATCCTCTGTCTCTTCTTCTGCTCTGGAAGGAAATTCAGAGTAATCTGAAGTAGTTTGCACTGAATCAACAAATATGTTCTGGAGGACCCTCCTCCTCCTCTTTGACTATAGAGAAGGAGCAGGCTCCAGCTCTCAGCCAGTAAATCTGGGATCTAAAAGACATGCTGCAATTGAAGTCCTTGGCAAATCAATAATTAGGCAGAAAATAGGGATGCTCCTGAATATGGATAAATAATATTATGATACACCTATGTGGCATATTGACCTTGGCCAGCTACCAGACACCCACCCAGCTGCTCTCTCACTCCCTCTCCTCAACAGGACAGAGGAGAAAATAGGATGGAAAAGCTCATGGATCAAGATAAAGACAGGGAGATTCACTTACCAGTTGCCATCAAGGGCAAAACAGATTCGACTTGGGGAAAAATAATTTTATTTATTGCCAATTAAAGTGCATTTGGGTAGTGAGAAAGAAAGACAAAATTTAAACACCACCTCCCCTTTTCCCTGTCCTCACCTTCACGCCTTCTCTCCTGGCCGCTCTCCCCCCGCGGGGCGCAGGGGCGGCCATGGGGGCTGCGGTCAGTCCACGCCAGCCCCTCGGGCCGCTCCTCCCTCCTCCCACGGCTCCCTGCTCCAGCGCGGGCCCTTCCCCGGGCTGCAGGCCTCCAGGGACAACCTGCTCCCGCCGGGGCTCTCCCCGGCCGCAGCTCCCGCAGGAAATATCCCCCTGCTGCGGCGTGGGGCCCTCCCCGGGCTGCAGGCTGGGTCTCTGCTCCAGCGGGGTCTCTCCAGGGCTGCCGGGGATCCCTGCTCCGGGCCTGCAGCACCTCCTGCCCTCCTCCTCCTCCGGCCTCGGGCTCCCGCTGCTGCTGCTCCCTCCTTGGCTTCCTCCTCCTCTGCCTGGGCCGCCTTTGGCCCTTGCGGAAACCTGTTTCCCCCCTCCCCTGCCCCGGCGCCCCCAGCTCGGCTGAGGGGCTCCGCTGTGCCCTGCGCTGGGGCCGCTGGAGCCGGCTGGCACCGGCTGGCACCGGCTGTGGCCGGCACGGGGCAGCCCCGGCCTCGCCCCACAGAGGTGCCCTGCAGCTCCCATGCTACCAACACCCAGACAGATAAACTTGATACAACCAACCACTCAAGCAAAAGCCTGTGTTATGCAGGAAGGGGAAGAGAGGCTTTTCCACTCCTGTACAACTTGTTGGGGTTTTATTCTGGAAGTCAAATGACCTTTGACCACAAATCCAAGCAAATCTCAATGCCACGCTGAACTAACAGAAATAGCAGGTGCCCACCGTGATTTCAGGGAAATGGGAAGGACATTAGACCGGATATTAGGAAAAATTTCTTTCCTGAAAGAGTGGTCAAGCATTGGAACAGGCTGCCCAGGGAGGTGGTGGAGTCACCATCCCTGGAGGTGTTCAAAAAACGTGTAGATATGGCGCTTCGGGGCATGGTTCAGTAGGCATGGAGGTAACAAGATGATAGTTGGACTAGGTGATCTCAGAGGTCTTTTCCGACCTTAATGAATCTTTGATTCTATGACTTAAAAGATTCAGGTAACATACAAGAGTCTATCAATATTGTCAGTCTCTGATATAAAGATCATGAGTTAGAACCCTAAGATTATTAGTTAGGTTTGAAGCCTCCTAGATTTCCTTTTTTAATGGGCACCTTTGACGAAATAACAACCCCACAAGTGCATTGTAGGTTGCATACAGACCACAGTCCCAAGCTCTTCTAAATAACAGGAATGAAGCAGGAAGGTGAGAAGCTGGGAGAGTTGACAGAAACTTATTACAAAATTAGAAGGTCAATGTGTTTACATGGTGCCAAGGGTTAGTTCTTAAAATAAACCAAAAAATGACAGACCACTGAATATCAAAGAACTGTGATAGAGCAAGGCACTAGTGCTCTACTAGTTGATCTACTAGATCAACTAGCCAATTACATTTTCTATTCTCTTTAAAGTGAAGTTATTTACATTTGTATACTCACCATCTTCAGTCATCATCAGGAAGGGATTTGTGTGGGAGAAAATGTGAACTCAAAGAGTGAGGTCCTTAGCTGTGAATGAAGAACATGAGTGCATATGTGTCCACACAGCAGGAGGAACAAAAAGTCCCAAAGGAGAAATACAGTAATAGCAACTTTTAATTGGTTAATTGCATCTAACTGGTTATTTTTGATGAGTCAGTCCTGCCTGTTTATCTCATTTACTTTTAATCAGTTATATAAGAATGTAAAGAGACACAGTGAATTGTTTGACTAGCCTTTACAGGAAAAAACACTTTAATAAAATATCACAGCATTTAATTGGACAATATCAGTTTTGATAATTTAAAGTAGAAAAATTATTAAAGAGAATTGGCTTTTCCATTTTAGTAAGGTGACTGTGTTTCTTTCCGATTCATGCACAGAATAGACTTAATATATTTTAAATAATTTCAATTTCATTCTGACATTAGAATACCAACTGCAATAGAAAGAAAGATATTTTGTTATACTGAATATTTGGATATTACTAGATGAATAATGTCAAAGAAAAAAGGTTTCCTGAATTAGGTTCTTGGGAACTATTTGCAGCTGTATTTTAGATTTGAGCTTTACTTCAGGAAAAAAATATTGAACTTTGGAATTTCCTGCAGAATCGACATTTCTGCTTTTGACAAGGCATACTGGGAAACTCTTTGGGACAGGAAACATTATTTATAGCAGATTTGCTCAGCACACAGTGACTGCAGTCATACTGATCACTAGGAATGATTGGAATGGACATAGATCAAGTACAAATTTATGAATTGGGTAAATGTTCAGCAGATACCATACCTGACAATTGTAATTATCTGCTACAGTTCTTGTAACTCCTACAAATCAGTAGCAGTGACTATATCATCTTTATTGCCTGTTAAGCATGAGGCATTTTAAAGGGACTTGCAGAAAGCAAAGCATATATGACACTGTGATGACGTTACCTATATTTGTAAGATTGGAATCACACGTGGGTTTGTAACACAGAAGTCAGTGCACAAGTGTGGTCTGCTTATGGCATGAGGAATAAAATTACAGTAATGTCATTCTCGTGCTCAAACCAGTCTTATTCATTGTTTACAGACATGATCTATCTATAGAACTACATAATATAAATGATCTGTAGAACTGATCACAGCTTGTGAAACAGAATTAAGGATGATATGTGTTTGAAAGAATTTGAAGTTTTCTAACAAATTATATTAAAAATACAAGAACAAGCTGTGCAAATACAAAATAAATGGAATCTAGAGAGATTCAAACTTGGTTAAGCCATATGTTCTTCAAGGAACTTTAGCCCCAGAACCAAACAGAGAAAATGGAAATGGCATCAAAGCTCCCAAGACCAAGTACAACCGTGATGGAAGAAAAATCAGAAAAGCAAAGACAAAAATTAGGTCCGACTGTAAATGAATGCAGGGCAATATTCCATTGTGGTGGGTTTGACCTTGGCTGGATGCCAGGTGCCACCAAGCTGCTCTGTCACTCCCCTCCTCACCAGGACAGGTGGGCTGAAAATGAGATGGGAAAAAAACCAAACACCTTGTGGGTCAAGATCAGCTTAATTTAAAAAAAAAAAAAAAAGCAAAGGCTGCATGTGGAAGCAAAAAAAACAGGAAACAAAGATTTTATTCTCTACTTCCCATCAGCAGGTGATGTCCAGCCACTTCCCGGGATGCAGGGCTTCAGTACCTGTAGCGGTTGTTCCAGAAGACAGATGTCATAAATAATTAATGCCTCCCCCCTCCTTTTCTTAGCTTTTATTGCTGAGCCAACATCATATGGTATGGAATATCCCTTTGGTCAGTTTGGGTCAGCTGTCCTGGCTACGTCTGCTCCCAAGATCTTGCCCACCCCCAGCCTACTGGTGAGAGGGGAACATTAGAGAGACAGCCTTGATGCTGTGTGAGCACTGCTCAGCAGTAGGAACACTGGTGTGTTATCAACGCCTTTCTAGCTACCAATACAAAGCACAGCACTCTGAGGGCTGCTATGGGGAAAATTAACTCCATCTCAGTCAAACACAATACAACCTCTACCCCTTATTCCATAACATTTGTGCTGTGCTCAGGTCCCACATAATTGAATATATATCATCTGACCATTCCATTGTACTTAATTCTCATTACTGAAATCCTTTCTTACCAACACTTACAACTTGAACTACATACTTAATTCATCTTTATACCCAACATACAGATTTATACATTCTCATTAACTACTGTCCCCTGGGCTTCCTCCACTCCTCCAGATGTTCACAAACAGGCTATGCCTTGGGCTGCGTCTGTCAAGATAAGTGTTCAGGACAGGAGAAGCAGTATGTTCAAGTGTTGGGCACCAACACCGGCTTGGATTGAGTCATCGTACTTGTCTGGTTCCTTATGAAACTTGCTCTTTGTCGGTTCAGGTCATTCATTATTCCTGCTGCATTACTTCCTACAACATACAACTCACATCGCAGATTATTTTTCCCAAGGTTAGATCTCCTTGAGGCACACACTGGGTCTCCCCATCCTTCCTCATTACCCGCCAAGTACACCCAAGTCCTCAAGTGAAGACAATCCCATGAATGGCTTTGTCTTTTCCCATGGGAGGAGCAATCCACACTGCCTTCCCCGTGTGCACTATGGGGAACTTATCTCCTCCCACAGTATGTAGGGCGTTTGTTTGGGCAAGACCAGGACAGTTAGCAGATCCCCTGGTGTTAACTAGCCAAGTGGCTTCTGCTAAATTTCTATTCCAGTATTTCCATGCCCCATTGCCCAACGCTCTCAACGTAAGTCTTCAACAGTCCTATATACCTCTCAATCTTTCCAGAGGCTTCCATAGGGAATGTGATATACCCACTCAATGCTGTATTTCTTTGCCCAGAGTTTATGAGGTTATTTTGGAAATGAGTCCCATTGTCTGATTCAATTCTTTCTGGGGTACCATGTCACCACAGGCTTTTCAAGGGCTAAGATGGTGTTTCAGGCAGTGGCATGGTTTACAGGGTATGTTTCTAGCCAACCAGTAGTTGCTTCCACCACGGTATGTAGTGCTTGCCTTGGCGTGTTTGTGGCAGTGGTCCAATATAGTCAATTTGCCAGGCCCTCGCCATATTGAAAACCCATAATCTGCTAACACTATTAATGAGTAGTATTAAACAGCTCATGTAAGGGTGAACAAGGACCTTGGGAGCCTGCATAATAAAACCATCCACATCAATCCCAGGCAGGGAGATGGAGATGTATTCTCTCATCCTTTCCACAAGATAGCTCCCCCCAGCACAGTAAAGCCATTAAGGCCAGGGCAAAGCACATAGCTGTTATTTGTGCTAGGACATTCCCAAGTTCCTTCATTCTCCCCAGAAGAAAACGCCCCCAGCACAGTGAGGCCACTAATGCTAGAGCAAAGCACATAGCCATTACTTGTATTAACATGTTCCCAAGCTTAGCAAAATAAAGAGATAAGCAGTGCAGCCAACAAACTCCATGACCTGCACAGGAGCTTGCCACTAAATAACTACTATAGCTATAGCATGCTTAATAAAAAGCTGGTGTTGTCAAGCCTCAAGTTGGGGGCTTATATGCTTACAACACATTATTGTAAGAGGAGGTCATAACGTCGGTATGATACTTGATAGAGAGGGAAAATGATTGGCAGATGGAGCTGAGAAGGCTTAAGCCCATTTTTCCTAAATTCTGATTATGACACTGGATGAAACTGGTTGGGCAGACTCACATGAGTTGTGTACCTCCTACCTAGGCCTTAGGAAATTTTTCCTAGGGCACTCAGGTGACTGGCCAAAGAGATTTCCAAGGAAATCTCAAGGAAGTGGAAAACAATTTCATATTGCTTTGTGAAGAATTAATAACATTTTAGACCTACCTACTTTCCTCTTACATTAGGAAAGAAACAAATTGTTGTTGTTGCCCAGCGGCAATGGTACAAAAACTGTCTTAAATCACAGTGAGGGTAATTTAGGTTTGGCAATAGGAAAAGGCTTTTAACAGTAAGGAAAGTTAAGTTCTGGAATAGATTGCCTAGGGAAATTTTGATGTCTTCACCACAAGTAAGTTTTAAAGAACATGGGAGACAAATATGAGGAGAAATTCAGACACAGTTAATCTTGCGTTTGGAATACAACTGGCTACATAATTTATAATCCTTTGTCAGCTTTACTCTACACTTGGTCAAATCATATTTGTATACCACTGGGGAACTAGCAGGATACGAATCTGCTCTACCTTTTCTAAAACGTGTATTCCTTTACACTTACACAGAGGGAGTATGGAGGGAAATTTGCTTGATATTGCTCTTTCCACACATACACACAAATATATATATGTTTCTATACATAAGGAAATAACAATATCATGACACAATAATATTTTTACATGGAAATGGCAGCTGCTTTTACCTACAAGAGGAATTTTTATCAGGCTTTCATGACATACATATATATATCAGGGACTTTTAATAACTCAGTTATTGAACTTAAACACCTTGATTTATTTCAGCTATCAGACACAGCTTTCCTATTTTCATTATATTCCTTTATTTTTTACCTAAAGAATAGGTGATTATTTTTGAAAACAGTACACTATCAAAATTACTATTAACTTTCAATTAAGACTTGAAAACTCCCAGCCTCTGCAGTGGCTTTAGCCCTGTTGTGTACAGAAGCTGAACACATGAAAAACTCCAGTAGCAGCAAGAAATTCACATAAATGTTAAAGAAAATATTTGAAAATTTTGCAGCTTTGCCACTGGTAGATAAATTGATTTGGAAAAAAATAGAAATAATCTAAATTTTCACCACTTTAAATTTAAATCAGACTGGCTCTGTCAGTAATGACAACTAGAGAATTTCAGACTCTTCATTCACCAGATACCTCCAATTGCCTGGGCAGAACTGGCTTCCCTTAGTTCATGTCTGTGCACCACCTGGTACTACTGCAATGAAACAAGTGACTTGTGAGTTCTGAATGAAAATAAATGTTGACACAGTGGAGTAAAACTGTAAAGGAAAAACCCGTAATGTCACTTAGATAACAAAAGTATGATCTAGGCACTAAATTCAGAAGATCCACCTCCAAATATGCCAATCTGCTACAGCTGTGCTATAGCAGTGTCCAGCTGTGAGCCAAGCTGAGCACCAGGAATTCAAAGTATAGTCCTTCCTGTGAACGCCTATGTTTGTCTTGGCTCTCTTGTCCTTCAAGTTGGAGAGCTGGGTCCTAGACCTGTCTTTGGAGCTGAGCACCAGGAGGTCTTCTCAGCATAGAGTTTACAAACTGTGTGTCCTCTTTCCTCCACGAGAAATCCTGTAGACCCACCCACTGCTTAGCTTTCTGACCTCACTGCCACGTTGCAGTACACTATATGGATGTTAACTGCATTTTCCAAGCTGTAGCCCAGACTCTGCCAATATCTGGATGCATGTCTGGAGAGAACTGAACCTCCCTGTATCTATTCCTTTATCTTTTGCAAATAACCATACAGCAAGAGCTTACCCACTTTACAGGATTGTTGTGCAACTGAAGTAATTGTTGCTTGTATGTGACTTTGAAGAGGTAAATGGTAAGCATTATTATTTGAGCATCACTCGAGCTACTAAAAAACCCCTCCTGCAGTCAGGGTGCTCAAAAGAAGAGATAAATACTGTGATGAAAGAGAGGCCTTGAGCACAGATGTGAAATCGCTCTTGAAACCTGTGTGATCTCCCCACCTGCACATCTCTCTCCACCTGCTCGGCAGCTCCTGCTGTCACAGAACAGAAAACATTTGGCTTTTCTGCCAGTGCAACAAAGTGAAACAGTGTGCACTAAATATCTTCAACCCCTCCTCTACATCTGTCCTTACTGTCTCTGACATATAGACTGTGTGAACCCCTCTGAGAACATTTTTCTTGCCTCCTGAATAGGTGTTGTAAGAAATGCTATGGCATACATAGCAGACAAAGCATACCTCACGGGAATCTGTGAGTGTTCTCAGTATGGGCAAAGGGAACAGTGACATCAACATTTCAATTATCTCTGTGAAAGCAAAATTAATCTCTATTCATTTTCAACAGGCTTCAGACACAGAAGAAAGCAGATCTCCAGCAAGCACTCTACATATTAAGCGATCACTCTTACCACAGGTGCTTTACTCAGCATTATTGAGTTGTGAGTTCATTTTAATCCATCAGCAAGGACACATTAAGAAGGTAGTGACCAAAGAATCATACATAACCATAAACATGCACGGTTTCTTCATGGAGTATTCCTGCTGGTGAGATTGTCAAGAACAACAAATACATTGCTATTTTGGCCAACTGTGATGCATGGTGAGAAGGCCGCAACCTCTCTTTGTCCAAGTACTTCAAAAAGGGGGGTATTTTCTGTCACAAATACAGGGCAGTGTTTTGTACTAACAGCGTGGGAATACATCACCAGAAGCAGGAAAACAGATCCATGGAAAAGCATTAATGCTGCCTAAGCTCCTGTACTGTTAAACCACAATCTCAGCCGTTTGCCTCTTATGAGATTATAACTTGATTAGTCCTCCATCACCACAGAGCCTTTTAAGGTAGACAAGACTTTAATTGCTGATACAAAACATTTGTGTTTTCTCATCTTGTATGAAAGAAAACTAGAACAAAACCACACAATTTTTTCTTCATTTGCAAGTCATCATTTATAAGGGTTCAGCTGATTGCAGCGAAATAAAGAACTGTATCTTCACCTCTTCTTTTAGGAGATAACAGATTGAGGTTCTTTCTAGTATTTATAACTGTAAGATTAACTCAGTAATCTGGTTTCTTATCTGGCTCCTACCTCTTCACGTATGTGGGAGAAGTCAATAGCACTTAACTTCTCTAATTGAAATCAGCCTGCTGACTGAGTCCGCCCATGGATACAGGAGCTGGACTATATAATAATCTGTTCTGCAGAGAATTAATCTCCTGGGAGTGAGGCAGACCTAATTACCAACCTCAGTGAAAAGTCTGGATTTGCTATTGCTGCTTGTGGGCCCAGCTGGAGGAAAAGGCCCAGCATACCATTTAACTAATCTCTTCCTGAAATGTTTTAAACATGCCTAATATTGCATCTTGTGCAATTGGTTTTAGCAGCTCCAGTAACAGGGTAGAGGCTCTCTTTCAATCACACTTAACATGAAAAGAATCTGGGCCTCCCATCTGGCTCAGGGCAACCATCTGAAAATCTCTAGAACTTATGAGTCACCACAGGCTTATGAATGGCATTTAGACCATGCGTTTTACAATTACAAGTCAGCATTTCTGTGGGCGACAGCTATTTTGCTAGAAAGAAAAGAAGAGTCTCTGCCAATGGCAAACTGGGAGCATAAAGTTTTTCCCTTGCATGAATGGTGTATCAGCATATCTTTTCAGCTTCGGTCAAGTCATGTATCCCACAGGATAAAAGATGGGGAGGCTGCTGCCAGCACACGGTTAGCTGGGTTATTTTCCAGGATGGACTCACTTCTTCCTGAAGTTGCTTCCATGTTTGTCCAGAATAGGCTGTTGAGCACTGTAAGTCTTAATTGCCAAGACTAAAAAGAGTATCACATCTAGTTTCCTAGGTGCAAAATGAGAAGTCAAATGCAAAAACCAGTTTATGGCAGGCCCTCCAGGAAATAAAATTAACATCTCTTATACGAGATACCCCATGTCTTTTAGAAAGTATTGTCTTGATGTAAAGAGCCCAAATTTGAACTTCAGAAGCAACTAGCATAAACCCAGTGTCTTTTAAAGGTGCAGTAATGGTAAACATGACATTAAATGCCTTGTACATTGAAATGTATGATTCTTCATGCAAATATGAAATCCATGCATGATTTATTTACCCTATGTGGACTATGAGAACCATATTGTTGAACACCTTGTATGGTTTCAATATTTTTGGCCTGATCCCAATTCAACAAATTGTAGATACCTAATTTTGCAATGCAGTACAGTTGTTCAAATGCCATAGATGCAGGTGGCAGTGGAGCAACACATCTGACATTTCTCTTATTTCTTACGTTTCTTGTGGGAGAGGAACACGTTTCATCCCAAGGCTCTGGAATAAAGATACAATATAAAACCAGTAATTCTGTTGATCAGATGTTAATGAAATGCTGGATTCTGGCTGATGTCGGGTGGTGCGTGCAGTGGCAGTCAGAAACAATGACAGATGTCAACTAAGCAGTATGCATCACGGATGTGTTCATGTAAGTATAGATGAACCTTTCTGACCGCTAGGCACTGCTGTATTGATGAACTGATGGCAACCAAAGCCAGCATTTTGGAATGACATGATAATTCAGACCACATTTTCCATTGCCCTTTCCCCAGTTGTAAAATTGCCCTCTATTCTCCCTTTGAGGTCCAAGATCTCACAACCCCCCTGTTAGAAACAGGAATCCTGTGTATGAATGGAAATAAGAAACTTGCGTCCTGCTGTGGCCATGCAGAGGTTTCAACTGAAAGCAGGCAGAAACAAGATGCCTAATAGGAGGCAGCTTGCAAAGCAAGGAAAAAGGAAGTAGAAGGGAGTATGAAGACCTCTAAGTAATTGGCTTAACTAATTATGGCTCCATTAGCCAGAGGCACTACTGAGCCTAAAAGCTAGAAACTCCTTAAGACCACTGTATGCAGCTACTAATGTTATTAGAGTTCCTTCTCCACATTTTGTTACAATGACCAGCTTGTGTGGGGATAGTAATATCAGTTCCCTTAATGGGAACTTGCAAAACATCCACAGAACAGGGCACTGATCCACAAATCAGACTAGCATGTTCATTATATTGAGTTCAGAATCAGCAAGTTTAATAGTGATACAACAGGCTTAGTTATTAGTAAGAAGTTTTTCCCTCCCCAACGGACATCTGCAAAACCAGTCTTATTTTTCCCTTAGTGTGCAAATACTTCTTTTGCATCCATGTTTTATTTAGTTTGTTTTACTTGGCTGTATGCAAATCCAACCTCAGCTACCTCAAGTGCCAGCTCTTATTTTACAGTCTGTTCTCCCATGTGCATTTATATGACTGCAGGTATCAGATGAAAGTCATTGGTTTTAATATTTTACTTTATCAATAGAAAGATGACATCCCTTGTTACATGACAAGGTCATAATTCATTCTGGATTGCTCTATTACTGTGTCAGCACTCAGGCATCTGAAATAAATAAGCTTCAGACTCCTTATTTATGAACTTGGAGAGGCTGACTTCCAATTTTAGGCTGAAGCGAGGAGCCTCAGCTTTGTCTAAGGTGAGTTAAGGCATGAGTTCTTTGATCAGCCTGGGAGTCTCAATCCCTAACACAGGACCTGTAGGGCTGTGTAAGAGGTACTTTCCATTCAAAGCATCCTTGAAAGTTGTAACATGGCAGAAGAAGATATCCCAGAGGGTAGCAGTTGGTAGCTTCCACACAACTGATAGAGCTCGCTCAAGAAAAGTATGAGGACTAAGAGACATAGGCCCATGGCAGGGTACTTTTTTGGGTTAAAGGCATACTTTGCAACAACAAGTGGTTCAGATTTTACTCTGACTTATAATGGTCAGATCTTGCTAAGTTCACCAAAAGTGTTTCATTTTATTGAGGCCACACGGATACCCTAGTTTTCTCCTCTTTATGCTAGTTCACAAATGTACTATGAACTTAGAGATGTGGAAATACAGGCAGACAATCCTGTACATGTCCCAGGATTAGTAGTCTGTCCAGCCTCCTTCTCCTACACACAGAGGCACTTCTCTGGACACATCCCTAATCTTTCCATGAAGCCATTCAAATATTGTTAGCAAAATGAGCTTTTAAAGCAAAAATGGATATTAACTTGTTTCATGTAAGGATATATTGTCCCAGTAAACTGGTCTTAACCATGCTGTTATACACAGCTGCAACACAAATGACAGAAATGAACCAGTAAAATTATCATTTATTTTCTCTGGCTTCAGGGAAAATTACTTGTATGCTTTGGAAATAAAACCCTCGGTGTACTGAAATATTAACGTTACTCAGTCAGAGGAGACTGCAGAAGAACATGCTAAGGTTTTACTGAGGCTTCCCTCTGTTGAAGACTTTCTAGAATTTAAGCAAAATAAAAGCATATTGCAGTTTTCTGGCAAAAAAAAGAAGAAATAATAAAAAGAGAAAATAAAGCGGCTATGACTGAAACCAGGAGAGAGCTGATAAGAGTTTCTCTTTGGAAGGTAAGAATATTTGTGATGAAAGAAAAATTATGGTCTATGATTTTCAGCTAAGCAGCACCTAAATTATCAGGGTTGTTGATTTAAAAAAAAATCTAATATCTACTAACTAACTGAAAAGACAATTAGAGCT